>JBBPSL010000210.1:3229-26200 GCA_038093555.1 Butyriboletus appendiculatus
CATTGGTCAATACCCGTCCTCCCGTCTCGTCGTCGTCAAATTGGACGTCACTCAGCATGCCGAGATCTCTGCAGCCTTTGCCAAAGCACAGGAGGCATTTGGCCGTGTCGACGTCGTCTTCAACAACGCAGGAAAGATGATCATCGGGGAGCTGGAATCCGTCAATGATGAGGACGCACGAGGAATGTTTGAAGTCAACTTCTGGGGTGCTGCGCAAGTCAGCCGGGAGGCAGTGCGATTCTTCAGAGATGTTAACCAGCCTCGGGGCGGCAGGCTCCTCCAAATGTCATCTGGACTGGGCATCATGAGTCGTCCATGTTTTGGACATTACAGTGCCTCGTAAGGTACTTCTCTTATCGGGTTTACCTTTCAAACTCAAAGTTAATTAGGAAATCCGCTCTTGAGGCATTGACCGACGCATTTGCAGCTGAGTTGGACCCTGCCTGGGACATCAAGGTAAGACCAACTTCCTTCGTGGTCACATCTGTGCGTGGTCGGAAGCTGAACCCAAATAGATTACCATCCTCGAACCCGGACCTTTCCGCACAGAGATTTTCACGACGAACAGCAATATCGCTCCCTGCCATCCTGCGTACACAGATCCTGAACTGTTGGGATCTCAATGGCGCGCGATTTTCCAATCGGGTGAAATCGTTAACGGCGATCCACAGAAAGCATGTGTTATGTTTGAGAAAGCATCTCGATTGAAAGATCCTCCAATCCGGCTTCCTCTCCATGAGGTGGCGCTTGACATGGCGGAGAAGAAGGGAAAGAGTTTGATAGAGGCCGCAGAGAAGTACAAAGAGTGGTCCAATGATCTGCACCTGTAATTTATGGAGAGATAGTTTATTGGATAAAATGGTGGAGGAACTGTATCTATACTTACTGTCCGGCACAACGACGGCAGCCCGACATAGTTGTTATTGCAGTATACGGGCATATTGAATGTAACTAGATGTTACTTTTACTTACTTCATGTATCTCACCCAAGTGCAAATCAGGTAGGGGTTTGGCAGTGGGTATTGAATTCAGGAACTTCACAAGGTACGGGACTGCTGCGGTGTTGGGAAGTAGGTGGGGTATGAAAATTTCCCCGATAAAAGATACTTATTTTCGCCCAGCTTGCCGGGCAAGCTGTGCTCGCTCGAGCGCATAGAAGGGGTACACCATGATAGGAGGAAATGTTCGACGGACAGTAAAGGCAATCAGTATCGTATCATGGTGAGGAGAGGAATCCGTGCTGGCTAGTGCAAGCACTGGAACGATAAAATAACAATTGCTGGTGAGTGCCCGAAAGGTCGGTCCATCGGAGTGGGAACACCCTCATCTGCTGGTTGATCACCGGCACCGATAAGAAAACACCTTTCCCTTACCTTCACCCCACTCTACACCACCATCCTCGTTGGGTCGCGCCCGACACTGCACACTGCACATCTCGCAGGTCCCTGATCTGGTTTGCCAACTCCCTCCAATTTTACAGATTTAGCTCACCTAACGCCCCTAGGAGGGCGGTGGTCGGGGTAGCGGTTCAAGCCCCTGACGAGAGATTTCGCAGGTTTGGAACGGCACGCCCTATACCGGCGGGCCTTTCCTGTTGATACGCGTACTGCGCGCAGCCCTAATCCTCGGAGAGGAGCCTCCGATGAGGTCGCCCCCTCCTCGCATGCTGACTCAGCTAGGCTACAGTCGCGGTTTGGTTTGCGCTCCCTAGCCCGCCTATGTGATGCTTCTGAATGTTTGATTCCGTGGTGTACCCAGATGAGGGTGGTTGCCGAGTGGCGTCGATGTAGGGCTGTGAACTGCAGCTGTCGAGCAGCTGAAATGAACGGGCCTATGTCACAGATCGCAGATTTCTGACTGGCACACCTCAGGTCTCCGCACCCCCCCAAAAAAAAAAAAAAAAAAAAAAAGCGTAACCCAAATATGAATATGGGGGTCGGGACACGAGACTAGGGGCCAGCTCCCGCCGCCATTCGAACTCGCCTTCATCTGGGTTGCTTTTGGAGGGCTCGTTATTACCCCCAACCCGTATTCGTGGAAAACCGGCTGATTATACTCCATATTTAACCATATTTACCTCCAACTGCACCCGGAGCCAACAGGCCAATGACCTTGCAAGCAAGGTGATGAAGGAAACTAACCTGGTGCAGATCGCGGACATGGGCACTTGTTGTAATCCGTCGAATAACTTACTGGGTGTGAGACATATACGGCCAGATGTTGATATTCATTTGCATGCATTATGTATAGGTCAAACAACCGCTGCTGATCGAATGTAAGCTTTCTTTCACAGTTTCTGCGGGATGTGAACTAAAATGGAATGCTAGGCAGACAAGAGTTACGGGGGGCATCCACCCACCCATGGGTATTAGAGTATTCTGAGCCAAAGTGACGAAATCGAGGACATTTGCCTGTAACTACTCACTTTCGAGATATCCAATTCAGAAACAACGTGGTAGGTCTGTAAGCCTCGGGGAAAATTACAGATCCAATCAGACCTCTCCTTGCCCATACATCCACGAGAAGATGTCCCCACAGGATATACCAGGACATCACCCACAACCAACCAATCACCCCACCTACACGTCTCCCAGTGGCTAGTTTCCAAACATATTCCATTATGATCCCAACACCATACGTGAGGAAGAATCCCATAACTGGAAGTGTGTCTGAACCGCGACCCATTCCCCGCATCCCGAGATCCTGAAAAGCGCCCGAAACGGCGAAAGCACCCATAATGGCTCCAGCTCGTCCAAAATATTTTTCCAGAGGCTTACTCCCTACCGCCACAAAGCATTCACGAAAAAGTTGGTGCCACCTTCGTCCCCAGAAGCTAGCGAGCGAGGTTGAAAAAAAAGGGTAATCGAAAAGAGGGGGCCACTGTGATCGGTATTGCTGGAATACTATCGTGAACAACGCCGCGTGTAGGTGGTAGACTTCCTCGATGACAATGTATGTAGTGATCCCAGAAAGCAGTGTGACAATAGATGATTTCATGTACCGTTCCGGTGGAGGTACCGAGGAATCGAAGATTGTACCGCCTTTGGTGTTCCAAAGGTGCGGGATCCAAACGCATGGATGGTTCTGCACAAGGTGTCAAATACGAGGGCCAAGCAGATGATTCGACAAAAAGAGCGCAAGAAAAACACCAATCGGGATTCCACTCGGAAATAAGGCGTTGGGATATGCATCTTTTGAGGCCCGTTCCAACTAATTCCCCTTAAATTTACAATGAGATCCCAGGCATTCCACATCGCGGAAGAGACGCCGTGGTCGGTGAGGGTATTTCCATTTTGACTATTGATTGTGCCATTTCCCGACTTGCAGATTGGCAGTCTGCTGTAAGGCCGCTGTGCAAACACCCATGCCGTGCATCGCATCGCGATGATAAACATGCCAAGCTGTATTGCAGAGTTCGAGCCTGTATAATCCTGGCGATACTTTGATACTCACCGCTAGTCCCCGATTGAGATGATCGTAACTAGGATAATTCCACGAAAAATCCAGAGACATGTTGGCTCGGAAGGTCATCCAAAACACTACGGGAAGGAGTGCAGCTCGGTAAAGACCCGTGCGCGGCAATTGCACGAGTACGGCCATGACATAGTAGCTGAGGACAGTGGGTACGAATATAATGGCGAATGTATATGGCGTCACAAAGGCTCGCTCAAATGCAAATGCATGTTGAAGAATTTCTGATCGCCTGTGGAAGGACCGCATCGGGCCTTTGAGGAAATGTGTAGAGAAGAGAAGGCTAACCAAGGCATGGTGGAAACAAGGATTGCAGTGACCTACAGACACAACAGAGAAACCAATGTTTGGAACAGGTCTGAATGTCACGAAAATGTGAAGACAATTGTTCACGTTTATAAGGGCCTGTTCTGCTCCCCGGTCTCACAAAACCTGAATGCCAAATTTGAAGCCAACGCACTGGCACAAGGCTGTGTGAACTGCTTCAGATCACTAAAGCCGCATCTGCGGGAAAGACAGGACCACTGCTCACTCACTGTTTTTTTCCTAGTTCAATAATGTCCAGCAAATCATTCAAAATTTCAAATATCCCACACATGGTGGTGTTGGCGGAGCGTTTCGAGTCCAGTTGCCTTACGTATACGCGGACGCGTTAAAACAGGTATATACCCGCGGGACATGGCAGAGGAGTGGAAGGCAACCAAAGAGTGGACGAAAAAGTAAAGTAAGTCGCGACGAACACTGACCGATCTAGTCCAGCAAAACGACCACCAAAGTACCTGCGCGTTGGTCAACCACCGCTGAGCCTAGTAGCACATTGATCCAGGTCAGCAGAATATCGCGAAGAAAGGGCGGGAAAGGACCTGTTCCAAATCACCGAGATGTCGTCACCTATCTCATATCGATCAGAAACTGCTGGTGGCAAACACCCATTCAAGCAAGTGTACAGGTCAATGCCGCTGCTTTATCCTCGCAGGTCATATCAGTACGCGAGCTACTGGCCTATATACCCAGGAGGGACGTTGTTATCTTCCGCGTTGATATCGATAAGCAGGGCGGTCTGACACGTGTCAGAACAATCAGCAGCGCTGCAGAAAGACGAAGGTGTCGGCGCTCGGCGGCCGCTCGGGAAGGTCACGTCTGGGGTAGCATTCTATCCCACCCAACGACCATCTTCATGCACAGGTACCACTGTCTCGGAAGTTAAATCAAATAGTGGAGTCCCGTCAGGTTCACGTCCGATCAATCGCGTCATCAGCCTGAGCGTGAGTTTGCCGCAGAAAAAATACAATCTGCTTCCACAGTGCATGGACGTCAGTGCTCATGGGAAAGACCCGGACATTAACGAACGTCCCTTGTTGGCGCCGGCATCACTCCCAGAGGTGCCTTCAACCTGGATACCCTTGGCATGGGCCACAAGGACGATGCGGCTGACAGGCCGCCTAAAGCGGATGGGAGTGAGTCGGGATTTGGCAGCCAACGAGATCGGCTGTAAGGAGGGCAGATTAGACTCTGGAACGGACAGGCACTGAAAGATGCCGGGAGAGGGGAAACTCGGAAAGCTGCATGGAGGACAAAGCCGATGGGTGTTGGCGAGCTTCGGGTGGCTTAGAGGGGTGCGGGAAGGAACATGAGGTGATTGCAGTTCACCCAGACTGCGAGACAGGATGAGTGACTACTATGAGAGAAAGATGAAGAGACTGATCTGAGTCGCCATCACGATAGTTTGCGATGATGACTTGTGCAAAACGCTCGTTGACGCACATGTATCGCTTGAACGAAGCGCTAGCTTCATCCTGAGGAGTCCAGATGGGATCATTTTACGTTGAATAAAACTGGAACTAGTACTAGTAGTAGTACTAGTAGTGAAACTCCCGTGTGTCACGTGTGAAATTCATTCCGTTATTTCTTCCGTGCGCCACACAACATTAGACGTTGACAAGGCGTTGCAGCATTTCAACATTCGGCATCACCCAGCAACGCTCAATCACCCCGGCTGAGGCAGTTCGCAACAGGTCTGTCTGTGTGCAGTTTTTGTAGCACTTTCTCGACGAGGTTTGCACCAGGATACAATGTCCACGGTTGACGATGGCACCGACTCATTATCCGACACACTCCTACGTTCATTCGCCATGATCATATTTTCAGAAATAGGCGACAAAACGTTTCTCATTACGGCCATCCTGGCAATGCGCCATCCTCGCCTCGTGGTGTTTGCAGGCGCTTTCACTTCCTTGGTGTTGATGTCCCTGCTCTCTGCCGAAATGGGTCATCTTCTCCCGAAACTCGTCCCCAAGAAATGGATTCACGTTGCTGCGGGCGTACTGTTCTTGGTGTTTGGATGCAAAATGATCATGGAAGCGCGAGAGATGCAGAATAAAAAAATGGAGGAGGAAATGCGAGAAACGACAAAGGAGATCGATACTGACGCTGCAGAAATAGACACTATGGGATCAAATGGCCATTCCATCCCCTTGGAGCGTCTCGAAGAAGGCGAGGCGGATGCCTCACCGCCTCCTCGAAAGGCGACAAAATCCAACATTGCTGAAGGGGCACACAACTTTTTCAATCTCATCTTGGGGCCGGTCTTCGCCCAGTCGTTTCTCCTCACATTCCTGGGAGAATGGGGCGATAGGAGTCAGTTTGCGACCATCGCGCTGGGTGCAACGCACGTGGGTGAATCATTGGTCATTGGTACAGATGGACTCACACGTTCTTCCTTCTTTTTAAAGAACGTCTATCTCGTGACATTGGGGACAGTGATCGGCCACACGACTTGCACGAGTCTTGCTGTTATAGCCGGTAGTTATCTCGCGACCAAGATATCCGTCAAACATGGTTTGTATTCAAGTACTATATGCCACTGTTTCTTCCTCACATTTGTTACACAGTCACTTTCGGAGGAGCTATACTCTTCCTAATTTTCGGCGTAATTTATCTGGTTGAATCTCTTGCAGGATCTGCAGAGGACTTGTCGATACCAATTGCCTCGGACCAGGCCCCTGCTATATAATTAGTGCCTGGCTTAGATATCCCCATGATATTATACATGTATTCTAGAAAGTTATAATCAATGGCAACGTACTCGCGAAAAGAGATGCGAAGGGTCTCCAATTTCTGTTAGTTATGGTCGACCCATCCTATTGCTAGTTAGTCACAAAGCCTTGCCTACTGTCAGAGCGTGGTCAGTCAGGTTGCGGGGTCACAGCTGCCAGAAAGACGGTCTTGATTCGCATCACTCGGGGCGCAATGCTGGCTGGAAGTACAGCTCGAGGGACTGAGATGAGAAACTGAGTTACTCGTGTTACACCACACATATGGGCAACAGAATCCAAACATTTGATCGGTTGGAACGCGAAATTATGTAAATCGGACGAGGTTCGCGGGAAGGTCGCCACGCCATATTAACGGCCCGACGCATATTCAGTCGTTCACTCAGGTCAAATGAAACGAATGATCCAAATTGCCCAAGTCTCTCAGGACATACACCCAAATGTGAGAATTCAGGGGACGATTCTTGCCAGATCGAACTCAGAACACTATTTCATTCAGGACAGAAAAACGACATTTGACAACAAGGGAATCGAAGAACGATGAACAAAGCTTTATTTAGGACACGAAAACGACATTTGACAACAAGCGAACTGAAGAACGACGAACAAAGTTTTACCGAACATTTCCACTAAAGTTGATCACTTGATCTCTGGGATGAAGACAGTGTGATACTACAACAAGTGGTCAAATTTACAGAACGCCACCGAGAAGCTCGCCGAGAAGGGTGGTGAGACCCAGGCTGCTGATGATGGAGAGAACAGGCGCGAGCAGGAGGAGGAGAGGAGCGAGGAGTCCAATGACCAAGGAAAGCACGATGGACAACAAGGTGAAGACGACTTCCCTGGTGGATTACAAGGCTATTAGCGCTTTTCGTACCGTAATATTGAGTAATACTTGCCCGAGTGCAGCTAACAAAGCGAAGATGATAGAGTAGATCGCGACGTCGACTACGAGGAGCACTGCATTAATAGCCGTGAAGATGAGCTATTGCATGACAGTCAAGTGAGTTTCTGAACGGTACTGGTAGTTAAATTACTGGAGACGCACGTTGACAATGACGGCAAGAAGCCTGGCGATGTCAGATGCCAACAGAATAGTGGTGCCATCGACCGAGGCCATGATCACCTCAACGGGCTGCCCGACAAGCAGGTTCAAGCTGCCGACAGCACCAGTCAGAGCCGTGCTAATGTCACCGATGATGGGCGTCAAGATTTCCTGTGTCGCGTTCTGAGTGGTGGCATAGACTGCATCGTCGTCAGCGAGGGGTAAAAACGAAAGCGTGTACACTACTCACGCAATTGGTTGGCAAGAGGTGTAACGGTGTCGCTGAGGCCACTCAGAACGACGGCAACAGACTGGGGGGCCTGGCGTTCGACGACTGGGCTGGCGAACACTGCGACAGCGGCGGTGAAGAGGACAGAGGCAATCGCGAAGAAACGCATTGTAGCAAGAAGAGCGAAGAAGTTGTAAGAACTCGTGTACTGGAGTGCTTGAGGCATTCGAGATGAGTTGAGGGGTTTATATACCCCTGAGTGCACTGACACTACCGGCTTCAGCCTCAAGTGCTTGTCGTGGATGGACGAGGACTCCGAGGACAAGGCTGGAATGATATACGCCTATGCGGTTCATTCCGCACCATTGGGCCAAGTGATGACCTGATGAGTTCTCAGCACAAGGTTAGGACGATCCACGATCTCTGTCGGCATCAACTGCCTTCTCGTCCCTTGTACATGTAAGGTGGGCTGTGTGCTGGGGACAAATTTCACCCCGGCTCACCCGTAGTGGATGAGACTCGGCAAAGTCAGTGAGCATGAAAGAAATAGGAAAGCCCCAAGTGCAGAAAATCCGGTTGGATGAGCCTGTGCCATGAGCCATGGCAGTATTCTTTCGGGGATAAGATATTGATCCTTGCCATTCGAGCACGGTACGTGACTAGACCGCGGATCGGATCGCATGTGCTTTACATAGCCGCTGAGACCCAGCCAATTGCCGATATGAGTGAAAATCGTAAAACGAGACCAAAATGCGTTTGTCCGTCGAGATTTCACGAGAAAGTCGGTCCAACTGTGCAGGCCGTGTAGATGGAAGTGCACCATCATTTGATCGACCATGGATCTAGGCTGTTGAGAACTGGCTCCCAGATCATCGGAGAATAAATCATGAATTTATATTCCATACCTGTGCGCTACGAAGTGTTGATACAACAGCACAAACTATCTCACGACGAAGGCGTAGATAATAGCTTTGTTCCGGCCTATGGTCGTCGCCGAGGTGCTAGATATCTCTGCTGGATAATATCAATATAAAATCCTAGGTACTAGAGCATTAGTGGAGGGACTTTGCCGAACATGACTTCATAAACCAGGGCAGACTGCCTACTAATAGTCCTCGAGAAGCGAGCGGCTCAGGAAGGCTATCTGACGGTTTGTCAGAATATTCAAGCAGCTGATACCGTGTTGTTTGAGGAAACTGTTGGGAGACAAACACGCTCTATGAACCACCACAATGAGATCGGAACAGTCCACGTGCCCTTGTTTTGTGTGAATTGTAGCGTACCTAAGTACTCTAAGGATCACGTTAGTGAAATTGAAACCCTGCCACCCCAAGCTGCTAGAAATATTATTTTCCTTTCGTACAATCCTCTATTGGAGGGCTGAAAGCGGAGGTTACGTACCGTTCGGATATTGTCTGTAGGATGGCATCTGATATGAACCGGATATGTATCGTGTCAAGCATAAGGACAGCATGAATATTCTCAAGCCTGTCGCAGAAGTATGATGTGGCCTCCTTAGCCACACACGTGTGAGAGGGCTTATCAGATGTGTGTTAGGAACGTTCTGAAATGACTGGACTTTGGATCTGAGGACATGATGACATGGTTGGCGGGATCCTAGGAGAAGCGGACTTGGGTTGCGTCAGATGACCAAACAGCAGGTGCACACGTGTGCGCAGGTACAAAAAATTAAGACAATGGTCTTGATACGTTCTAGACCCCTTGCCGGGGAGCTGTCTGGTCAATTGCCACAGATGTAATAGCACAATGCTTTTCACGTCCTGTGCGTCCTGTGATTCGACGGGCGGAAGTTATGTTGCTATCTCCATATGATGGCTGTTGTTTTCATCGTGTTGATTCCCATGTCATCCTAGATAGTCGACGGAAGAGTGAACGTTGATCGACCTGAGCGAGGTGTTCAGTCTTCCAAATACACATAGATACTACACTTCCAAAACTTAGCCGATCATTGAGTTGCCCACATTCATGAAACCTGGGACCCACTGAATTTGGAAGACTTTGAGCATCACAGGCTGCTAATCAGCGAATTTACATCATCATCACCCTCGTCTGAAGGGCCGGCCTGCGTCGATGGCGATTCGCACGCATGATTGGCTACGGGAACATATATTTGAAGTGGGACGAAGGAATTGATGCAGCTTATGGCGGGGTAGAATGTAACGGCGGCTGAGGGAGAAGGATCAATCAATTAGCAGTACCAACAATGGTCGTCGCGGTCTGGCTGGCGCCGATCCGGATTCTGGACCCAAGGACTTTGCCGTTTCTGTCCCCAGGCACCGTGAGCATCGGCCTTTCGTCGGCACGTCGAAGGCGGACGCGGGTTTTCGGGCTCCGACGTCGGCGGATGATCACGCGATTGCGCATCTTGTTCCGCTTCTTCGACGTCGGATCGTCTTTCCGTTGGCATGCCTTTTCGTGTGGAGGGCCGGAGTTCGCCGCTCCAGCTCTCTGCACAGCTCTCCAGACATGGATTTCTCGGCCCGGACCTGTCCTGGGCCGTGGATTCCAGCCTGTCTCACGGACAGACTCATCACATAATTCATAGATATCTACTGTACTCCTGTACTCTCCCATCTCTCCTACTTCCCGTGACGTCCCTAGCCCGAAAATTCACATGTGAACCAATTGTGGTGCTGCATGTCCGATTCAAGTTGGTCTGGAAATCTATTTGGGTTGCTCATGCGTACCCGGCCACATTGTGGCTGAGAATCTGAGATCGCTTACTTTCGCAATGGACACGGGAGCGGTGAATCATGGCGGCCGATTTTTCGCAGCGGCGACAATGATTTTTCAAGTTTATTGGGTTGATCACTGATTTTACAGGTTCTCTACAGTTGATTACTCATTTTTCAGGGCACTAATCGTCAAATGCCTTACTTCCCTCAGTGAGTCGATCAATATTGTTCCTGCCTCAGCTGACCACGCTTGGCAACATTGCAAACAAGGAGGGCTAAGGGATCAAGTCCAATGACGGGAGTACGGCAGCCATTTTATGCAACGTATAGGTACATCCCCGATGGTGCGCCTACTATGTTGTTCCTCTCCAAGCAACGCTGGTCATCCATCGACACCTCTCACCGACTCGGAGAAATCACTCTAAACTACATACGTACATCCCATCGTACGTGTTCAGGCCATCCTATCGCTGGTATATTTCCCGCTTTTGATGGGAAGATGTTCAGGCTACGACTACCCTGCTCCCTGGACCCTGATACCGTTGGTTTCGTTTGCGTGTGGATGCCGCAACCACTTACTCTGATGACATTACCTCTCTGCTTCTTATAAGAGGCACCAAGATAGAGCACGGCCAATGCGTATCCCCCATCCCTTCGTTTGCTTCCTCGATTCGCATCACCGAAATTATCATTATCTCGATCGCACACTCCATTTTCCTCTTCCCACCCTACAGTGTGACCTCTCTGATTCTTGCCCTTGTCAAGGTAAGAGCGTCTCGATTCAACGCGGGGTCAGCTTACGTTGCGTCGTTCTGGTTCTCTAAGACGGCGTGTAGCCTCCTCGTCATCACGACGGTGGTGTCAGCGGAACGACGTCGATCTGGACGACATCGCGACGAAAAGCGATGGAGCTTAATTCACAAACATCGTCCCTGGGGCCTGGACAGTGGACCCCGAGCGGCGTCCGTCACTCAACATCCTCGCCAGGGACTTCCAGTCGTCAACCTCCCTCTGCTCCTCATGTCGGTACTCAAAAGCTCATGCAAAATCTACAACGTCAACTAAATATGCATTTGCGTGGTTGAGCTACAAGGCTACATATTATATATATACATGATCGACATGCAGCGTACATTTTCATTGCTTGGAGGACCGACAACCAATCACTTTGAGCTGACACACAGATCGTCCAATCAGCGTCTAAGCGCCCTCCCCTTGCACCGGAATACCCGCATACTCGTCATACCCAAGCGCTAGGTTCAAGTTCTATCCCAACAGCATCATCAGACCAAAGAAAAACAGTAGAGAAGGAAACCGAAATCGCACCTGTAAACACTGCGTCGCCGCCCCCTTCAACAAGTTATCCAATCCCCCGACGACGACCACGCGTTCCCGACCACTGTGTACCTGTACCCCACCGACGACCCACCCGTGCTGACCTTGCACGTCTCCGAGCGCCGGCACGCTTTTTTGGGTGCGTACGAGGCGCTCGCCGGCGTAGTACGACGCGTAGAGCGAGGAGATGTCACTCGCGCTGAGCGTCGACGTGGACAATGGGAAAGAGAGCGTGCTGAGGATGCCGCTAAAGAAGGGGCCGACGCTCGGGACAAAGGCGAGTTGCATGCGTGGTGGCTTCGAGCTCGAGGCGGAGGCAAAGAAAGAAGCTGCGCCGGTGGGAGCGGGGAGGAGTTTAGAGAGGTGCCATCCAGCTTCGCGTTCGTGGATGTGGTCTGTGAGCGAGTACGGGCGAACACCCCCTTCGAGGCTCTTGGGTGTTACTTTGGGCAACGTCACTGGGCGAGCGCCCGCTTCGCCTGGCTGAGTGATCGTCCCGGCACCACTGTACCCTGAGACACCAAATACGGTGGGCCAGGCGGGCGGAGCGAGGTATGGGAGGAGAGGTGCAATGAGGAGTTGTGTCGAGGTGGCATAGCAGCCTGGGTTTGAGATCCGGTTGGAGGCGCGAATATCGTCGCGTCCGTACAACTCTAATCGTGGGACCCACGGAGTGTCAGATGGAGAAAAGAGAAATTTTGTTATTACAGATTCCCCAACCACTCTTTACAAAGACGACCCCTCACCAGGTAATCCATATGTCCAACTGTCCTCAAACCTATAATCCGCGCCCAAGTCCACGACCACGCTACCCTCTCCTTGCCTCTCCTTCGCGCCTTTGTCGATAGCGTCCACGAAGGGCTTGCACACCCCGTTTGGAAGCGCCATTACCCATGCGTCGACCTCGCCTTGCTTCTCCATCTGTTCGACATCCTCGACCGAGAGATTTGTATGTGTGATCGGGGACTTGGTGTACCCCTTCAGCGGGTGTCCTTCGAGGACACGAGAAGAAACGTGTGTGAGGGAGAGGTATGGATGTGTGTTCAACAGGGAGGTCAATGCCTGTCCCGTGTATCCCCGTGCTCCGATGAGGGCAACACGTTTTGGCTCCGTGGAGGGCATAGGTGCATGAGTGGCGTATCCTCGACTACCGTTAGGGATCCCAGGTCGACGCGTTAGCGTTGCGAACCCCCTGCTGCCACCCAATTGCGATTTCGCGAGACCGAGAGGGAGGTACGTTCTCCCTACCCGTCCGCTCTGCTCAAGGCTCTTGACGACCTGTTCCACTTCACTCACATCGCCGATGCCATACCAGAACAAGGAACGGCCAGAACGCGTGAAAGACCCCTCTGCACGATCGAAATGCCAAGAACGATCCATCATCTCTTCGCCCTGAGCAGGTTGAGGAACAGACAAAGGGGAGGGGGCGGTAGGGGGAGAAATGGATGCTGTCCATACAAGCTGTCGGTGATCCTTTTTCAACGCATTCCACACGTTGTCCAGGACGCCGTTGAGCACGCCAGCGCGAGAGGCAAGAAGTTTCGTTAGCACTGGTATCTGGCCTGCAGGGTGAGACACGATAGCAACGGCATCGAGAGGTTCGTCGGCGTAGATCGACCACTCTCCTGGTTTAGCATCCTCGAGAGAGGAGAGGATCCCTGCGAGACTTTCTTTGCCCGTACGGATATACTCGTCGCGCTCAGAGATAACCTGGCGGAGTCGATCTTTCCCGATGCTTTCCAAGGTTTGGTGTTTGAAAAGCTTGTATCCTCGGCGAATGAGAGTACCAGCACCAGAATCAGTGAAGAGTTCTCGTTGAAGGTTAGAAGCGGAGATGACTGCAACAGAGGACGAGCGGGGAAGGACGTCCAGGAGTTCTTTGAACTCTCGCAACTTGAGCTTTGTGCCGTACTTGACCCAAGGTTCCTTCAAGAGCTGGTCGTATTCCTACTCGTCGACTGTGGTTAGAACATCCCCAAGAAATTCCGAGATCAGACAAACCTCGTCAAGGTTGATCACATCTAGTTTTTCTCCTGTAACGCCATGGAACAGACCACCTTTTTCATTGATAAACACAATTTTCATGGGTTCAAGCTCCTTTGCAAGTTCTCCTGCGGCAACGTCTGCATTGACGTTCAAAATTTGCCCGTCGTTGCTCTCGGCGAGACTGCATAAAATGGGCAATGCACCAGCACGGATCGAGGCTTCAATGGGCCGTTTGTCGACTCGCGTAACCTTGCCGACCAAACCGTACTTATGGGAATCGAGCGCGGTAGCTGTGAAAACACCAGAGGTGATAGGACGGGCACGCGTACCGAGCTTCTCGAGCGCGCCAACCAGTTTCAAGTTTTCCTCGAGGAAAACACGACGAGCGATCTGGAGCGTCTTTGCGTCTACGAAAGCGGGCCGAGCCAACAAGATGTATTGGCATGTTGAAATCGGAGCATGTCGAGAACAGGAACGTACCGGTAACACGAATGCCGTCGATGTACTCCGGCTTAACGCCCTCGCCCTCCAGAATATCGTTCATCTGTGGACCAGCGCCATGGAGGACGACGGGGTAGAGACCCACGCGGTAGAGGAAGCTAAGACTGAGAGCAAGCTCCTCGAGGTCATCGAGGACTGCACCACCAATTTTGATGACAGCAAACTTTGCGGGTTGGGACGGGTGCGAGGAGGACGAGAAGATGCGGAGGTGACGTTCTACTTCACGTTTCGTACCGAGAGAGTAGAGGAGGCGGGTGATGGTATCCTACACAAGTGTGTCAACACGCCTGTGATTGCCTAGTTGTTGGAGAGAACGGACTCTGTCGGTCTGGGCAACTGACTGGATAGATCTAACCGAATCTCTACCACGCACGGCGGTGAGCGCAGCTTGGCGACGACCAGCGACAACAGCAGCTTTCGTAGCTACGGTCAATCGAGAAGGCAACAATGCAGTACGGGTCGACAGCATTTTGGCAATGTTGATGCTGGTGGTGGTACAAGTCGCGGCGAGAACTGAAAATTTCGACAGGCGACTGAGTCTCTGGCATGACACGCCTCAGCCTGCCACCACAACTTTTATACTGGAACACAGCGAGCGAAATGCTGTTGGCTCCTGTGCGTGAACGTCGAGCGCCATTGGCAAATACAGCTCGCACTGGCCAGAACAAGGTCCACTTCTGCACCTACATGACGTACTACGCGCAGAGCGTGCACAGTACGGTTCTTCGAGTTATATAGGACTACACGTGTGAATCGTCCGAGGCAAGCCTTCTCCCGGTTTGTTACAATGTCTGATGACAACGTTGACCCAGCGTGCAGATCTATCTTTTCAGGCAGACCTGATCTGGAAACCCTACCACTGGCCGACACTCCCACCATTGACATGATTAGTTATGGGGTGTGTCTCAGCAAACTGGCCCTCATTTCCATTCCCTCTCCCCAGCTATCAGCGAATCGACCCGACTGATGGGGCCACCGAGGCCATTCTCGACGAACATGTCCATTTGGATCGTGCGCCGCAGTTACTGTACCAGAACCAACCATGATGAATGCAACTTTCTAAACGTGGGCAGCTCAATCTTACCCATGTCGATATGAGTTACCTCGAGGAACATATATGACTGGATTTCTACCGTTTGTTTATGTTGCAGAACCTCAGGTCGATGGGTTTCGAGCCTTCTCGACACTCGACAATCAGAAATTGACCCTGTCTGTACGCTGAGTCTCTTTAAGCACAAGTGCGATAAGGCAAGTTCATCTCGATGTGCAAGGAACTCTCGTTGATTCGAAGTGATAAATAGACTCTCGACTTGACGCGTATGCTCGCGCTGAATGGCTTTGACTAATGTGTCAGCTACGTCACCCAATGATTACGTCTAACAGTTTCCTCAGGCTACGGTCGTAGCAGCTATCGAATCATGCAGGGCAAAGGAGACGCTGCGTCGGTCTTACTCGTTCATATCCAAGACTTTTCGGGAAAAAAAAAAGGTTTCACAATGTCCCAAAATCAGCAGCAAATGAGGATTCGGAAATTCTTTTTGTCCCATGCCAAGTATGCAAGACATCGTGCCGTCCAAGTCCGACTCGGCGAATGTGATGGAGGTCCCACAAGTGTAGCTAGGAACGATCAATCGTCCAACCACTATTCGGAGATCTGATGTATGTTGAAGGTGTAAATTCGCTTGTTGTGTTGATGAAAGTCCGGTCTTTCATCTGGATATCTCTCGAAATTCGCATCGGTGTCGAAGCCTCGAAGGCTCGTACCCGACCTGTATCGTAGCACTGCATCGATAGATTTGTACATGTGTTTAGCTCGCAGTGTAAGCGGAGTATAGACAGCTTTCCTGCGCATGCCTTGGATCGTCTAACTTCGGGAAACGACTTGCTATAAGGACAACAGAAACAGGCTTCAGAAAGGAAGGCATTCGCTCAAGTACGATCAAGATTCATTGCTATGGTGCATGAAACTGAGCAGAAGAGGCACTAGTGAACGTTACGAGCGTCACAGGAATGGTCAAAACAAGGATGCTTAGAGACGCCGAGATATCTGAGACGATTCGCCAAGTCGAGATCGCCGTCGTCCGACATTGGAGAGCAATTCCAAATACTGAAATCGATCACGGAGGGTCACCAGAGCAGTTTAAACGGCGAATAGGGATCCAAGGCGTTTCCAGGTTTGTTCATGGGGCCGACCCTGTTGGGATGGAAGTCCTGGTTCTACCCGCACGGAGATTACTCGAGTATTGATGGTCACGGCAAGGCTGTCTAGTAGACGGGCATGGAGAGGCGAACGTCCCGAGTCGGCTAGACAGTATCCTCCAGCATTTGAAATGGTTGATCGGGGCAACAACAGGGGTACAATGCGCCACGATTGTTCTGGAGAAAAGCGTAGACGAGATGACACATCTTCCCCCGGATTGGGGTTGGTTTGCAAGGTCCCGAAATGATCCCCTAGACATTGAAACGGACACTGAAGGAACAGCCAAGGTTAGTCAACCGAATGCCATAATCGGGACGGACTCATCTAGACTCGATTGTTTGCGAGGAAAACAAATGATAATAATTTTTATTGTTTTAGGAAAAGATAGCCAGTGAACTCGCACTCTGTCTGGATGATAAATGGGAGGTCACCATTCGTTTAACTGGACGGCTGATATAAAATTCGCCGCTAGCCAAGTTAGCCAAGACGGTAGCCCGGAAAGGGTGACAATTTCCGGCGCAGGCTAGAAGAGCCTCATAGGCCGCTCAAAGTCCTGTCTTTGGTTGTGTTATTGGTAGCGCAAAGAGAGCGCCATGTCCGAGGTCCGAGGTCTTCGTTTTTGGCCCAAGTCCAATCCAGTTGAGATTAGAGTCGTTGAATCGTTGAAAAGCGCTGCTGGGTCCGGGCTAGATATATCGCTGAGAGGCGTTCTTATGCATGCCAGACGAAACAATAAACTTGGGGGACGATTGCGAGAAAACTCGAGGATGAGGCACGCACAGGGGTAGCTGCGGACGGTGATGGCCCTATCGTGCAGTCAATTCAATTCGAAAAATGACATCGACGACCCACGTCTATTCTATAGGGTGCTTTGCGCGCGTGTGCCAGGGTTTCTCGGGAAATGCGGCGCCTGGGCACACTAAAACATTTTTCAGAGAGATTCTTGATCGGACTGAATGGTCACAACGGAGAAGAAAAGGCTGGGTTTTACGAGATTTTGAGCGAGGATGGTTGCGGTGCCGTACGCAAGAGACGTGCATGATGTGCATGATGCCAGTCATGCTTCATAATGTAGTGCCAAACACTTTGTCATCTGGATGCACATGAAAGGAAATCACTTTGCCCAATTCTTTGTCACTTAATATCCGCGGGCGCACTCTGGGCCTAGGCCCAGGCGCGTCGATCCACGTTACACAGGATCGGCGCGAAGATTGTGCGTCATATCATCATCGTATCTCTTTCACCTTTCAAAGTATCAACCACCGCCCGCCTAGCTCAATCGGATAGAGCGTCAGACTCTTAAGGAACTAGGCGATCTGAAGGCTGCGAGTTCGACCCTCGCGGTGGGCTAATCGTTTTTGTTTTTGTTCTATCTTAAAACGTCTCCCTTGGCTTCAACATTGCTTGTGCTCTTCGATGGGGGGGCATTCCTCGCTGACACGTGTACAGCTGAAGATTTACAGGTGGGCCATCACGTCCATAAACCAAGCGGATTTATACACGTAATGGCATCTGGTCTCGTGTCCACCTTGACTGACCACAGCCCGGGTACATGGCGCACATCACCGTTCTTCGTCCATGGCCAAATGATTCTATTGCGTCTGATTGTTCGTCGTTCTTAATAAACCCGAGCACCAATCGCGACTGTACGACGAACCCCGACCCCTCACTCGTCGGAAACATGGGCGTTCAGGGCCCATGGTCGACGCATCTAGATCTATGGAAAAAAAAAAAAGGTGGGTGTTAGGGGTTACCGAAAGAAGTACGACCGTCGAAACGCTTCGAAACTACCCCTCCTTGCGAACCATGTCGTGGACGCGGAGACGGTTCGGATCAACGCAGAGATTCGACTCGGACCGTAGCTTGGAAGCGTGAGGCATAGGAACGACCATCGATCCCCATGCTTTCTTTCATTTCCTTTCATTTTCTAATCTTTCCTTCTGCTAATCGTCCTTTTGAATCACAGCTCTCGAATGACCGGATGGAATATCTTTGTCGAGCGGTGTACATGTCACGTTCACAAAGTCGTTTCCCCCCCTAAAAAAAAAAGAAAAAGGGAAAAGGAAACGTGCCGAGCCGTTTGAGAGCACGACACACGAGATCACGATCGAACCCCAAACCCGAAACACGAAACACGAACCCAAACCCAAACCCTTGCCTGCCAGTGATGTCGTCGAAATCGATAATCACCCTCCCCCCCCCAACCCCGTACACGCACGCACGACGGCTCGACTCGGATCACGATCCACGCATGCATGCATGCATAATATACACATATACATGCGACACAACCCGCACACACAACACCCACATCCCCCCCCCCAAAAAAAAGGAAGGCCCATTGACCATGACAAGTGTCAGCGTCAGAAACGAGACGTCGACCCAGATTCGAAGATCCCAGTCGCCCTATAGCCATTCGGTTCAAGTCGTCCAAATCCAATTTGCACACATACATGTACAGTAGTCACCATGTACATATACGCACACGTGCGCACCAACGCCCCAGTTCCCGTCCGTCGGTCCATCGGTCGACGGTCACCCGGACATACCCATACATATGTCATATGTCATATGCAAATACATCCCGGGATCTTGCAGACAGACCTTTGCCCCTGCCCTTGCTCCCCTGCCCCTTGCTCACCGCATTCGAGTCCTCACCTCGGTATCACTCCTCCCACCCTCAAATAATCCTTCTTGAATCGCATAGAGCCATGTGGTAGTCTCGACCCGGAGCTTCTAGGAAGCACCTCGCAAAGTATCGGGTATGTATGGTGCATTTGGTCTCCGGAAGTATCCGAGCTTCTAAGAGGGCGCCACAAACGAATGCCTCCGTGCAGTGAACAAGTGACAGAAGACAGGAGAAGGATTGTCTTCTGCCGAGATGCACACCCTTCCCTTTAACACGTACAAGAATCGGGGACGCACCTGGGATTATTATTCGCCCTCGACACCCGTGCGTGCGATCCACGCCAACACATTGAAAAGGACACTGTACACATATACATCCAGCCTTGAAAAGACCCAACAACAAAAAAAAACGCACATAACATTTCCCGATCACGGATGACACGGAGAGCAAAGAGGAGCACAACAAACAACGAGACACGAACACGCACGTAGGAATGTGTGTATGAAACGTCGATAACCGTGTATAACACTATACCCCTATCTCACACAACAGTCAACAATAACACCCTGAGAAGGAAAGAAAAAGAGAAAAAAAAATCTACGCCGTCAATGCGTATAAATGAAGGGAAATATGTGTGTTGTTTTTGTCGTGCCAATGAATGTCGTTACGATGTGAAAAAGGTAGGGGAGAGTGAATGAGATGCAAATAGGAATGAATGAACGAGCGTGGCCACGTTGATGCATGATGATGATGAACATATACAGGTGGAGATGGGGCTAACTTGAAAATGATCGTTGCATGATTAACCATGGGAAATAAATCGTGGAAGAGAGAAACCAAGGCACGGACAGGGTCTCGTGTGAGCGGCAATCACTACGCAATGAAATGGCGCACGTCGGCCCTTTTGCCTTCAAAACCGGAGCTGTTCCGGTTCCCAAACCTCTGGAAAGGAATACCACATCGCGGGGAGCGGACAAAGCCTCATTTCCCCCTCCTCACGTCCACATATCGCGTAATCAAGCCACGCGTCTTGATACCTGTGCGTGCCCGTCCGCTTGCGATATTCGAACCCCACTTTTCGAAGTGATTTGAGACCACGTGCAAAAAAGGCGGCGCAATCCTGCCGTATGACACGCCACGATTCCAAGTCGTCTATTTCATCATATTCCGGGAATTGCATGCAAAGCCGGAGGTCGCGCAGGGAATAGAGGGGAGAGAGGGCTTCTAGATATTCCTGCTGTGTGCGATGAAAGATGAAAACAACGTTTCGAGGGTCAGTATCCTGTTACAACGATCGTCCCAGTCAAATTAAGGACATGATGGCAAAACCCGGGAGTAAACGGGTGCAAAATTGGTACCGAGTGAGGACAGGAGGGAGGAAGAGCGGACGTACACAGGAAGACACAGACTTTCCATCGTGGTAGCCACACCGCTCGATCTCGAGGATTTCCAGTTGAGGACAATGAGTAGAGATGAAACGACATATGGTTGGCGTGAGTTTGTCTTCGATTATGATACGCAGATGCTTCAGAGGGCAATTGCTTGCACCGATATCTGCGAGTACCCTTTCGACCTGGAGTTGTGAGAGCGCAATGGGCCACCGAGGAAGATCCACCAGCGCCATAATGGCTAATCGCCGGAGGTTGGTCATGTGATTGAGGACGCCCTCGAGAGCACAGGCATTCGAAATGGCGAAACTGTCCAGGGAGGCGAGCTTGGCGATATTATCGGGATTGGCGAGGACGTATGGATCGAGGAGGCGAAACTCTTGCGATTTTGACTGAGGGAAAAGCAGTCGAAAATCACGCAACACGGGCATCCTGCGCAACACGTCAAAAAGACGAGGGATGTGTTGGATTGGCGCGGGGGCCGCGCCCATATGAAATGAGAGATTGAGGTTCTGGTTGGGGACTCGACCATGGAGGACGAATGTGGAGAGAACGGGCCAGTCGATGGTGGCGAGACCAGTGAAGACGGTCAAATCGCCTGATAATTCGACGTGAGTGAGCGTAGGGGAATGCTGACGCAAAAAGACGGCGGAGGAGCGTATTTCTCTGTATCCGCGGAGGTTTGCCTGGGCTCTGTATTTTCTCCTCCAGTCCCGCATGAAGTAGCTGATTTCTGCGAATTTTGGGTCGGTTGGGCCGTCGCCGATGCGTAGGGTCTGGCCGACGGGAGTGAGGTTGACCCGGCGGATAGGCGCGGGGTAGAATTGCATGAGGCTCTGATCGATTGGAGTGTCGATCAGGGTGAATGAGGAGAGGGTGTGACATTGGCCAAGGGCCTCGTAAAATGCCTGAAGGGGGAGAAAAGGGGTGCTCAACGTGACTTTGGAAAGTTTTGGCATACGTGTGATGGCGTAGACGGCGAGCTCCATGTGGTATGGGCAATAAATGCCCTCGCGATCAAGATAGCCGTAGCGAATACGGCCTGGCTCTGTCCACTCGTCGTGCCATTCGAGACGGAAATGCCTATGGGATGGCGATAAGAAAGATACATGAATCAAGGATGGCACGCACCTGATGTAGGGCCAGAGAGATTCGGGGTAGAAAAGGAGACCATGGTCTCTGTTAGCCTTTGATCTCTGTGGCCAGCGGGCCTCTGCGAAGAGAAAGGGGAGGCAAGCCTCGCGGATGTGGCGAGAAGTGCTGGAGAGGCTGAGGAGAGAGGGTGAGACGGGGTCTCTACCGGATGGGAGGAGCTGGGTGATGAGGAGGGGGAATATGTCTGCGATGAGCGGCATGGGGGCACCCGGGAGGGTGGGGTGAGCGAGTGTCAGGTAAAAGAGGAGGCAGAGGGGAGAGGTGGCCCATCCAAAGGGCAGGGTCGCGGTAAATATGTCGGTGCTGGTCGCATGCAGACTTGATCAGTTCTAGACCTCGCCTAGACCCGACGTCTGTTACGAAATCACATTTGCGTGTTCAACTACTGTAGTACCGCGTACATATCAAGTTCCCTACTACTGAGACGCATATTTCTCCGTCCATTCCCGGCTCACCCGCTGCGCGTCCTTTTCGTTCTCCTTGTAGTGCTTCGCCACATCCGTCGCCAATGGGTCGTCCGGATTCGGTGCACTCAGCAGTGCCTGTATCGACAGCAGCACCGTCCGGATCTGCAGCGCCGGCGACCATTTATCTGCACAACACACCGTCACCCCTTGTCCGCACTGCAAATCCACACTCTCCACCCACCTTTCAAAATATCAAGACAGATGCGCCCCAGTTTATCTACCAAATTATGTGAGCATGCGGAAAGTAACACCACGCCACCCCAACATGCACCCTCACCGATATTAGGATGGTATATCTTGGTTAGGAACCGTACTTTCGGGGGGCTCATGGGATACTCCTCAGGGAGGAATAGCTCTAGATGAAACACGCCCTCTATCACAGCGTCAGACCAGAAACCTGTGCGAGAGACAGTCACTCACGTTGAAAGGGACTCCCATCAGGCCCTTGGATGGTCACGTCAAAATAACGCAGGTTGTCTTCGTGCGGTGCAGCCGTAATACCCGGAGCGGGGTCTGCGACAAGGCGCTCAGTCTCCTAGCCATGTGTATCCACACACGGCAGGTGCACGAGGTCAGCAGTGCGGGTGACACGATATCGACATGCCGACCATGTTTACCTTGATGATTCGCTAGATCGGCCATCCGCGGACATCAGCCTGCTGTAATACCACGCAAAATGTGATCCACACCTTTGGCAGAGCCATATCTAGGGCTTAAACGACGTCGTGCACGCGGCAGGGTTTCAATGAGGGTCTGTCGGAGTCACAAGGCGCACGCCGCAAAGATCCACGGAGGGTCCCGAATCCCGACAACCAC
>JBBPSL010000212.1:7239-25842 GCA_038093555.1 Butyriboletus appendiculatus
GGGGCACGACTACCCTCGAGACCAATTATCGCCGTGCTAGATATGAAAGAACAACAACGGGTTTAGGATCGGGCGTGAATGAGCAATAGAGAACGTGAAGCGTCTACTGCAACTGCCTTCCTCACAAGCTGCAAACGAACGAGCAACTTGGACGTGTGCATAAGCCGGATGCGGCCACGGTGCAAACCACACGAAGCTCATCGATGATAGGCAGTCGACGAATTGGGAAAACGTTGCCTCGAGTAGAAGCTAGCAGCGCCCCGTCCGCCATGAAGCATGCCGAAATGAATCAGGGCCGTGACTCTGCGGAACATGACTGTTTTCCGGGTCATATGCGTGTTTTCTTTTTGAAATACGCACCCCGGGCGTACACCTCCGACGCGGGAACACGAAACGATAACCCCACACACGAGTGATCCCGGGTTGCAATTGCCTCGTGTGCAACAATAACACACTGAACCTGACGGAATTCGATGGAGGAGAAGCCAGCGGGGTTTCCAGAACGATGGATAGATTTTGACTGCGAATCCGGAAGTAGCAGGTAAGGCCCAGCAATCACTATATCTGACCCCTGATCACGCACCGATCTGCTGCGTCTAGGAAGGCATTGTGGCGGTTCCGCGACGATGCCCATGACCGGCATTGTCATTGCGGACACCGTAGATTAACGGCGCTGAGAACCTCCTTTCCCCGAAA
This sequence comes from Butyriboletus appendiculatus, assembly GCA_038093555.1. Lineage (NCBI taxonomy): Eukaryota > Fungi > Basidiomycota > Agaricomycetes > Boletales > Boletaceae > Butyriboletus > Butyriboletus appendiculatus. Next base: position 7,936 of record JBBPSL010000212.1, read on the forward strand.
TTGGCCCAGGTCGTTCTAGTGAACGCGGGACGAACTTTATGTGTTGTGATCGCACATTACCGCCTACTTGTGGTGAGCTCCGGTAGAAACGCAAGGGTAACGCACTACTTCTTTGTACAGGGCGTCACCCCGTACGGCCTCCGTCCATCGGAGATCCTGTCGAAGGTACCCGACATTTCGTTAGGTGGACGAGCGCTCCGGGATACAGAGCTTCGCTCGGGAGCGTTAAGATGGTGCCGGACAAAGAGAACCCACCGGGACACAAGAACCCATTAGTACCACCGAAGAGTACGCCCGAAGAGAGCGCAAACAAGAACTGCGAGCACCCCCGCCGCCATCGCGGCGGTCAGGATGGAGATTTGAACGAATCCATTTGAGGTTTAGGCAGTATCCACAACTGACAGTCCACAGATTAGCTGAAACGGCGTTGGATCTGTTCGTCGCTGTTAATATGCGCAGATGAATGCCCATTCGCGACGTCTGATTGGTGGACAGCGCGCGAAAAAAAAAAAAAAAAAAAGGCTGTTTCTGCGCTCGAAAAAAAAAAATCGGAATGTTTCGTGTCAGGTAGCTTGCGTTTAGCAGAGCAGCTAACAGTGCCACTCGAGCCAGCAGCCAGCCCGGTGGAAAAGCGGAACCCGCAACACCCTGAGAGGTGAGTCACCCCCAAGCACTCGAGGAACGTTGTCGCTCAGGTGACCAGCTTGGGGCGATAATCCGGGTGCCGAGATGATGGTGAGAGCGGAGCCATGACGAGCGTTGGGAACGTCCCGCCGCATCTATGTTGAGCGAGATTGCTTCTATCTTGGTCTGTAGGTCAACCGGAAGGAAATGTTTTCGTGGTGTCGCCCCGGCACCGGGCCCGGTTTCACAGCGACGGTCACCGTGGGCATTCACATCGAGCCTGGTGAGCTACATCAATTGATTTTCGACTCTGGGCGTACCTGAACTGCGACCCTGATTCATGTAGCGACGCATGAAATTCATTCAAGCCCGATTGTTCAGGGGCGTCTACGGTGAGATCTACTCTCGAATCTCTCTGTTACAAATAGCCACGACAGGGACGGATAGAAGCGCGGTCGAATTAACTCATTACAATGTCCACACCCCATTGGCGGAAATACCCTATCGCCTCAGGCGCTGGCTATCTCTGTCGAGACAGCCATTGATGTGATGAGGCTGAGCAGTCATCTGAACGACAACTATCTCACCCGTGTGCAGCCCTCACAGGTCTGGTGCCTCAGGGCAATGTGTCTCATCATTCACATGACAACTGAATGAAAAGAACAATGGGCCTCAGCCGACGCAAGCGGCATTTTCCGGAAAAAGACAAGGCCAAATGATTTAATCTGGGCTGCTATCAAAAGCACGACATCGTTTTTAAAAAAAGATATAACAAATAACTAGATGCTCTACGCTAGTTCAGTGTGAACTCGAAACCTCTTCGCGACATCATCTGCTCAAAGCCCGTGGAGATAAGACCACAGGTAGCTCGCCCTTCACCGCCAAAAAATAATCCTTTAGATCGCGATCCCAAGATTCGGGGTCATACCCATCCGCAAATCGGAAATCCAAACGCTGCATCATCATACAGACAACCATTCGCATCTCTTGATACGCAAGGTTTTTCCCAACGCAATTCATAGGCCCGAACGAGAAAGGGATGAAAGCCGCCGGATTATGCCTGAATGGAACCTTGTCCGGGTCATTGGAGTCCGGGTATCCCAAGGCCTTTCTCTCGTCCGCAGAGAGCCAGCGCTCCGGCCAGAAAGTGTCGGGCATTGGCGAGAAGTTACGCGGATCGCGATGAAGAGAATAGAAATGAACAAAAGCACTCGTTCCCTCCGGCACGAAGCTGCAAAAGTTGAGGAATGAGAAGCATGGTAACAAAAATAGCTCGACGACTTGCCAAGGACCCACTACCTTTCCTCCGCTGCTTTTGGTTGCCCCACGCTGACTTCCACTGACAACGGGCGGGAACAATCGGAGGGTCTCGTTACTGAAATGGCATCTAGTTAGCTATGCTCAGCATCAAAAAGACGGCATAGCCCACATTACGGCATTGAGATAATTCATTTGTAGGTGATGCCGAGTGGATAAGGCATCTTCACCAGGAGGGTAACAGCGATCAACTTCCGCTTGGAGTCGGCGGTAAGCAGTGGGGTGACTTAATAGAGCCCAAAATAAGGCGCTGAGCGTGGTTGCGGTGGTGTCCGATCCTGCGACTATAGCAAGAACACCGTCCGAAGTCACTTCCGCCAATGTGGGAGGGGAGCGTTCAACCCCCGCCTCATCGATCTGAGATACACTCAGTCTCGAACCTGTACGGTATGCCGCAAGGTACTTACCAAGTGGTGGAATAAATCCTTGGACTGAGAACCTTGAGATCGTCTGAGCGATACGCGCTCCCGACAGAACGTGCGGAATTTCTTCAAGTCTGTACCGAACCTAGGCAGTCTCACGTAGTATTTTCCTAACCAGGGCAGGTGGGTCAGGACCAAAGCGATTCTGCGAGTGGGTTCGTCACTTGAATCGAGCATCGATCAGTGTACGTACGGCAGTCCGCTTTCCAGCAGGTGCAGAGTGTTATCTTCATCGCCATCGCGCAGCATGTTTGAGCCTCCCCCAAACCTGCACGACACGTTTAGATAAGGACAAAGTTCCTGAGAAGAGGAGTCACTTACGCCATGTCACTCATAAAGTCGAATCTATGGTCGCTTATTAGGTTACGAGCGGAAAGAGAGGGGAGAAAGCTCACGTAAACCGACTGATCCACCCGGCGAGATTGACGGGTTGTTGTTGTTGCCTTTCAAGTATGGTCACGAGTTCATGAACTCGCTTGCCAAGAATTTCTTCGTAACCTTTGAGAGCAGCTGAACTGAAACCTCTGGCCCACGGCTTCCGACGGCGGGCGTGCTCCGCGGGGTCTCGTAACGATATCAATGATCTGATGTTGGTCTGCTCGGCCAAACGGCCGTCCCAGTCTACAACAAGTAAATGGAGGTGCTCGACGGGACAAGTAACGTTACCGTACGTGGTCCTTTGGGGAGGCCAAAGTAGCCCATCAAGGGAGAAATTGCGTCCACGTTGCGAAAGGACAGCTCGTTGGGGCCTAACATGTGCAAAGTGAGATGGAGAGTAAAAAGGGTGCAGGTAAAGCGGCCTACCGATTCTTACAACGTCACCGTACGTTTGGTGCAATTCATAATAATATTTGTGCTGTTTACCGGCGGAGGAAACCCAAGCCATCCATAGTTTGGAGATGCGACAAGGGATGGGACCGGGATACTTTGCAAGGGGATGAAAGGGGGAAAGCCGATAAGCAAGCAAGGAGACGAGAATGGTGGAATAATAAAGGAGGTAGGTGCATGCCAGAACGCGGAGGACGGAAGAAAAGCTAAACAAGAGGACGCGGGTCAAGACGGCAGGGACGACCACGAGGAGGACGACATGAGAGAGAGGCTTGACGGGCTCGTAGCGGTTGAAGAGCAAATGGCAGAGCTGTGAGAGATGTGAGGAGAACGGACGATGGAGAGAAGAAAGGTGCCTACAATGCCGGCAGCTGCAATGAGCAGGGAGGCGTCCTTGGTGGAGAGTGGGTGCATCTGGATGATGGGCAGAGAAACGGAGGCACGGAGTGGTTATAAACTATATCGCGGAGACGCTCACGGCTTCGGAATTCGGAAGGCCAAGCAGGATCGACTTTGGGACAATCTAGCAGGCATGAAGGTGACAGGGGAATATTTTGACTCGGAAAAGAGCAAGGAAAAGAGGAGATCTGTGGGCAGAGATCGGAAATCACGAGGAGAGGGAGAAGAGCAGAATTCTGGAAGGTGGGGGGGGGCCATCTTGAGCGCCGTGACAAAGAAATCGGTTAGGATGAGCAATATTATGCAAGCGAAGCCGCGGTGACGGTAACACAGGTGCCGAGCAGAATGCAAACTTGAGCAGAGTGATGTCCGTGGACTTAAGTTAATGGACAGGAGAGGAAGGACCTCGTGTGCATGTGGCACCCAAAGCGGTGTCGGAACAACAGTAACGGGTGTGGATCATTCGTATGGCGAAAAGTGCGAGGAGAGAAGACGTCTTGATGGGAAGATGTAGCTGATCGCGATGGCGGTCGCGGTGGGGAATGGCTGAACTGGCCAGCTTTGCGGAATACGACAGATACTATAAAAGGAATTTCCTTTTGGAGTAGTCAGGGACATGCCGTAGCGCAGCAATCGGCCCTTATGTACTCAACATGCAAATGTACGACGGCGATGAATCCATCCACCATCGCGACTCCGTACTGCTCGAACCGAACACCAATCCGTCACGTTCTTTCCCTCCGCGTAGCACCTCCCCGGTTTCACCTTGGCGGCAGTGCTTTCATACCCGCGCCACAATCAGTTTTTATTTGTGAGCGTCACCGTAGGCGAGCACACCGCACAGGAGAGCAGGAACGCCGCGTCAGACTGTAAAGGATTCGGGCCCGAGGTTTATGCAGGTGATCTTGACCCCGTGCGGGATGCAGTCTGAGACATCCGAAAAAAGGAACCACTGGTATTAAAAAAATCTAATTCTGGTCTAGACACTTGCGCGCGCGCGCGCGCATTGAGGCGATCCAGGTATCGCCGAGGCGTACCGACTCCCCTACTGAATGGTGTTTACTCCATCGAGCAACGTTTGGAGTGCACTCACGTGAAAAGTGACTGATAATAACCTGCCCGATTACGCCCAATGATATGTGATATGAGGCTGGAGTCTTCTGAATGAAAAATACCCAAGTGCGGTGAGTGGGGGTAGTCCTTTCCGGACGTCACCAAAGTCCGATCGATAGCTATGATCGCCGCATCGCTCATGGTACTGCTCACCCCACACCATGCGCAGAGCAGTCGCGCATAGTCCGGTGACCCGGATTGGGAACGCACCGTTACCGCACTGGCAAGTTCCGGTATGTTTCAAACCATCGAGGACCCGCGGAGGACGGCTCTGTTCCTTGTGAGGGAGGGATCCCGTGATGCGGTGCCCTCAAGCGATCGAGTGGCACAAGTGGGGTACACCAACGGTCTCGTCACGAACCCTAAATTAACGGATATGGTTAAAAGCACGAAAACGTGACGAGAAGCAGGCGAGCCAATTCGCATGCCTGTCGTGATTAGCCGTTCGAGTTGCGTCCGAGCGATTTGCGCATGGACAGCAGACACACGCTCGAGAAGCATGCAATGACGCAACACCCGTCGAGCCCGGAAATGCGACTGGGCGTTCGTCATTGGCATCAGGTCCAAACCACACCGGCGCCGACGACGCTGTCTCCGCGGAACACGAGAGCGGATACCGAACCAAGCTCGTCACCGTCGTCGTGAGTCATGTGCCCCAATATTCGCACGACACGTACCCCACACTCGTCTTCTTTCAACCAGCATGTCCCCGCTCCGTCTCCTCCAGCGTGCCACCATCCGTGCATTCCACTCCCCCTTTGTTGCCTCCCCTCGCCTCACGACGCCCTCCTCGTCCACCCCTGCATCCATATACGAGAAACAGCACGACTCCTCCCCAGAGCCACACCTCTCGTCCGCTGGAACCCGCACATATGTCGTCTCAGAACCTGACCCCTCCAATACCCCTTACGAGGTTCCCTCAGGCGCGTATCCCACCACCGCCCCCTATGTGAACTTTGCTACCCCCACACCCACTCCCGAGGCGCGCTATATCCATCCATACAATACGCGTGCAGGGGAGAGTGCGGCGATAAGAAACACCGAGGTTCCTGGAGAGACGAACCGCAGGGAAGGCAGTGGCATCAAACCGGGCAAGTCTTAACTTGTCATCGACCAAGTCGGGAGGCCTGGGAGAACCGTACGGACATTCGTTTTGTTGTCGCTTGACACGTTGTACGATAAGGCAGACTTGATCATCTTGTACATTTGGTTTTCATTCACGTTTCGCCCGATTCTTGGTCCAAATCAACAAATAAAAAGTCGATTATCTTGGGATAGATCCGGACGCTATCGAAAGCAGAATAATGTAGACATACGCAATACACAACCATCATGATATAGACACGGAGACATCTCCATTTCCCGCGTGGGCAATGGAAAGTACGCAGAGGGTGGTGCCACGAAACGACTGTAAAGGGTATGAAATGGGTTGAGGATATCATCGACCTGCGAAAGAAAACGACTTGATTCCCGTGATGAAGTTCAGCAAGGTATATAAGCATGTATGATAGCAATAGGAAGATAGATCGTGCTTGTCGTCGAGTACCTCGTGCCTTTGTGTCCAAGCTCGGTCACCTGGCTTTGCGCACAGACAAAAAACTCACCAGTCCCAAAAAAAAAACGCGACCTGCGCATGCCAACCAATGATGATCTATGCCCTGCAGCAGAATAAGCTCGAAAAGAAACCTCTTTTCTTCGGGTGTCGGTCGTCTTCCAAATCATCGGCCCCGCGCATCTGGCTCTCGAACACGGCCATTCGTGTATGTGTACCTTCGCGAAGAACCGTACCCGCAGTAGTATCCTCCCGCGAATTAGTCACGTGCTTCCCACCGTGGGCTTGAGCCGCATACAGGAACGAATCAGATCCGTCAGCGCGTCCAGCAGGGACACCATTCATCCCCATCACCACTTGCGTCGGAGGCACCGGGGAGGCCCTATCATATCCATTGGGCCGATAGCCCGACGAGGTGGGAACAGTGGCATAAGGATGATGAGAAAGTCCTGGACTATCTCGCGGTGTCTGGCTAACACGTCGGTTGACAGGCGCTGTGGCCTGCGCATTCGCATCGCCACGCGCCAACGCCGTCGAATCTCGCGTCCCATGACCTTCACGAGTTCCAGGTCGTCTGGAGCTCTTATGGTGAGCAGGTGTTGGAGCAAGAACTAGCGGTGTCGATGGTGTCGGCGGATCAGCAACCTGGGCTCGAGGACGACGATTGGTGTCGCGATGACGAGGTGTATGTGGAGCGTTCGCAGTGGCGTGTGCCTGAGCCAACAACGAAGAAGGCGTCTGTCGGAAACTGTCATTATGTAGTTTTGGATGGAGCAAGAATCACACACATTTCCAGCTTCCCAACCCTTGCCGTTGTTCAACAACATCCAGTCGTAGATACCATCGTCTTGCTCTCCGGCATTCTTGAGAACCTTGGTGAACAGCTCGCGAAGGAAGTCGTAGTCAGGAGACTCCTCGAATCCCAGCTTTCGCACGTAGTTCATGTAAATGGCAAACTCTTCTGCAAGGAATGTACTGACATAACGGTGCATCCTAAGGACCAACGTACCTGGAAAGCCCTCACACAACTCTGAAATTGGTGTGGTCTGTTTCTTCTCTCCAATCTTCTCATATTTTTGCTTGTTGGTTGCAGCCCTGAGTCCTTGCCAAGGAAGGCCGCCTCGCAGGAAGTACATAAACACATGACCCAAAGATTCTAGGTCATCTCTCCGAGATTGTTCACGACCAAGATGTGTGTTGATCGACATGTACCGGGCTGTGCCGGACAAGCTTTTGCGTTCACGGTAGGGAATGTGAACTTTGGTCTTTGGATCTCGGTAGTGCTTCGCCATGCCGAAATCTGGGTAGCCCGAAAGTCAGATCAGCAAGTCCAAGAAAGGATCAGAATGCGCAATTGTATCTGCCGGCGATACCCATCACGGCGATGCGACAAAGATAAACAAATGTAGATTGAAGGGCGACAAATCCTAAAAGGGTACATACCAATGATATGAATGATGTTGGCAGTTTTCGTGCCGGGAACGCCAACGAGAAAGTTATCGGGCTTGATATCTCGATAAATGAGCGACTTGTCGTGGACTGACTGAATGCGGGTGATCTAAAGTAGGATTAGTCCATAATTCGGTGATAACCGAGGAAGGATAGAACGATCACGATCGCATGCCAAGACATGTACAACCGACACAAGCGCGCATACAATACGATGTCGAGGGCACTCACCATTTGCTTTGCTGCCATGCATACCGTCTTGATGGTGAACTTGCGTCCACACATGTCGAAGAGGTCCTCAAGATTAGGACCAAGGAGATCGATTACGAGGACGTTATGGAGTCCTTCCTGCCCGAAATGGTGAACTTGAGGAACACCCACTAGAACCACAGCTTGAACCGCGGACAGAAAGGGATGAGTGACAGATACGCACATGTACCGTTGAGTGATCTATAGGAACGAAATTCATCCCGTAATTGGGGGGCATCGGACTTTCGTGGCTCCTTTAAGGAAGCACGGAGATAAAAAAAACTGTCTCCTCGGGGAAACGGAGACTCACGAATTTGATAGCAACGGGCTGATTTGTCAGAAGCTTGGTGCCTATGAATGCGAAGCGTTGAGTTCAAGACGAACGATCATGAGACAAGAGTAAGATAGAGCAGAAGGACTTGGCATCAACGCGAGATCAATGATGCTTGGTTTACGCCCATCTAGGATAGCTTTGGAGGATGAGTGCATCATCATGACCACAGGATACAGTCATCTCCGCATTCTAGAATTCAAGCGCCCGTTACCCCAAGTGAGTCCCACGACTGGGAGATAGCCAGTCGACCACCCAGTCCTTCTGGAAGAGGAAGGCAAGTCAGTTAGAACAAAGGTACCTTCGAATACAACGCCAAAGGAGCCCTCGCCGATTTTCTTGCCAACGCGGAAATGATTACCAACGATGCCATTCGAAGTGGACTGAGAGTGATGTCCCGAGGATGAAGTTATAACGTGAGGGGTCGTCATCTGAGATGGGAGGGAATAGTTTTGAAGGACACCAGTCCGAGGAGGGTGAAGGAGAGAATGCGGGGTGGTCCGGTTGTGAGTGAAGAGAGCGTCTACTTTGTAGCGAAAACAAGCAGAAAAGAGTGTCCCAACAGCGGACTTTGAATTACCTTATTTGTGTGTGTGGCCGACACGTTCCTCAGCGTCGACTCACACTTTTCCTCGTACCAATCCCGTCCTTATTCCGAGTACTCCTCCTCAATCTTTCGACCGTCGTTGCAGTCCCGTGTAGTTCTCTGATATTTTTTTTTTCCCCTTTGGCACCAAATCTCGACACGATTTACTTCTGGCGCTTGCCGGTCCGGAGCATCCTCTGCACAGATTTGCATGAGGCGACAATGCATGTTCTCCATGCTTGCTACTAAATAAGGCGGACGAGCGTGTCGCAGTCCGCAGTCCTGCCGAGGCATAATGCGTCACGACGCGTCACCGCCCCGGGAACAAACATTTAGTACTGGTCATCGTACAATACATGGCTAATCCTGTGTGTCTGTTGCTGTAAACTCATGCCTCGAAGACGAGGATCTGGTGAGCAGTGGCTGTTAGGGGCCAGACACCCTCGGTGACTGCATCCTCCACCTCAACTTCTTTCCTCTGCAAAATAAAATTATGTACGACGGTTTTGGTGGACATCACCACACGACAGATCACAAACATCCCAAGCTCCGCTCCAAGATAGAAAATGTCATATTCGATCTGCGCAATGGCCGAATTTTGGCCATCCAAATGGAGGCAAGGGAGCGTTAACAGCGTGGCCACTATGTCAAGACGAGTCTGTTTTGGCCCGGAGGCTGTAGATCGAAAATCTCGGGCATAAGTTATATCGGCACCACAACAAAGGTAGGACCCACAGAAGCACTGGGGGGAGGCTGCCCATATGAACGAAGCGCTTCCGCCGATATTTTGGACAATTCGGTGAACACGATATGCAAAGGAAGCGTTTCTAGCGTATGCGGAAGCAAGGCTTGCCCTGTCCGCTTCGTAAATTTGGACATATCTACCAATAGACCCGAGGGATCAGGCCAATGCGAACCAGGAATACCCACCCAGTTGCCTACCGGCGAAGATAATTCAGCGTCATTTCCGACATGACTTCCTCTGCCGCGGGAGATGTACCAGGAGCGATGGGTCGGTCACGGACGCTACTAGGGGGCTTCCGAGGGACAGCAACCTGGCCGTGTTGAGGTGAGATATCTGACGGTATAGGTACGGGGTCTGCCAAACTGGACATGGGATGACGCAACGGGGAACGAGAAGCAGTTTCGCGCTCTGTTTCATCGGGAATCCGCGGTCTTTCTGAGCACGGGGAGGAAGAATGCAGTCCGCTTAGAGGTGAATTGATGGGGATTAGTTGGGAGGAATTGTTTCGACGCTTCGACAACGACCGTGGTGGTACTGGTAACCTCTTCTTCGATGGCGGCTCGGTATCAGGAACGTCACCGAAAATGGGGGGAGATGATGCAGGGCGTGCCCGGGTGGAAATAGTGGTCACAGACTTTTGGGGCGACGCTTTGCGAATGGGAGGACGATTCCAGTGTGCGTTAGATCTGTGGGCAAGCATGATTGTAGCAGCAAGATCCAGCGGGTCGGGCTTCAGGGTATCTGACCAAACAGGGACGTGACTCTTCCTGTGGGGAGGTCAGGAAAGGGGACCCGTGATACATCTGTAGCGCACCAGTCGATAATCAGACCGTCATCTCTATGTGGAGATTGGTTAGAAGGGAGAATAAAGGATACGTCATTTCAGAACTGACCTGACGAGTCTCCTCTCTGGGATGAGGTTTAATGCCTCCAATTCCTTGACGCACCTTGCTACCCATTCTGACCGATTCTGTTTGTATTCTGTGCAGGATGGAAGACAGTCGTCGGGAATGGGAGCAAAGCGCTTTGTCCCGGAAGTGACGACTCTCCTTTCGGTTAACAGGGGAGAAGGGCTGCGTTCACACTTGACTTGGGGTGGTGGCGGATCCGACGACGGCGGTGATGGACGGGGCGAGGGACTAACGCGGATGCGCTTTGGCGGTCTTGGAACTGATATAGGTTTCATCGTCATCCAAAGTCGAGTTTGAGGATGCTCCCTTTGGGGATTCCGAGTGTGAGAATCTTTCAATAGCCCCTGACAGAGTCACGCCCCGAGTTCCTTCTCGTCTTCACCCACTCTGCCGTGTCCACGGCGTGGTCTGTGCTGGGGTCATCGGGGTGGGTGGACAACTGAGTAGCTATTGGCCAAAGTGATAGGATTATATACGTGTATAGCTCGACGAAATATTGTACCGATCGTGGAATACAGGTGATGCAGAACACTACTCACTCTACAATAAATGGGCAGGGGTATGAGCATCTAAAAGTTGGGACTGGCTAAGCGAGCCAAATCCCAACATTTTAGGTGACCATAAACAGTTAGTCCACTGAGGTCCTGTGCTTGTGTCCACCAATCAAAATTCTCAGACAGGACTTCAGAGAAATCATCAAGCGATAACTTTTCAGATGATTGGCCATCATACCCCCCTGAGATTGGAGTTTGAAATTTGAGTCGAAAACCTGGCGACTGTCTCATCTACGTTGCCAGAGTTTAAGGGTTATCACATTAGAGCCGAGAGGTGTAGCTATCTTTTGTTGAAGTGTTAAATTTTTTTTTTTGAACAACCGGGCCATGCTAACACGATGCCACGTTGGTACGAGACATGTGGGTATTGAAATATTGACGGATGACATAGACGTGGTTGATCAAGCGAGTCGAAACGTTGATCATATTCAATCACATCATGATACTCAATCACCCGAGCCTCGTTCCCGTACAATCATACTATTCTCACACTGCAAAGGTCGCTGCTCCCATGCCAGCCGAGGCTGTACAATGCCTCGGTGCCAGTGACACCGATGCAGACGAATATATCCAGAGAGCTTGTGTTTGCCCCGGAGCCCAAGTCAGGACCCAGGATCTCAATCATCTGCCGTCACGAACGTTGCCGTTTGTTAGCCAATGATTGCAGTCTATCTATAAATATTAGCCTCGCGGATTAATACTCCCGCAGGCGCAAGTCACGTCCTGTCTGAATGGGGATGGATTTGTATAAGAGCGCGCGCTGATGGATACTCGATTACTGTCCCTTCCTCCCATCTGCTACCATGTCTGAGCCCGTTGGAGGTTTATCGAGGGTCTCTCTCATTTTTGCGTATGTTTCCTTCTCCATCCGCCTCTGAATTCACTCACATCTTCAAACAGTTGCGGAACTGCCTTGTTTTCCGATGGTACACACTGCTTCACCCTTTATCGCGTGTCATGTGCACTCACGTCACTCATCACCAGGTTACTCCAATAATGTGATCGGAATGGGTATGTGCACACTCCTTGCATGTTCAGCTGGCTCAATATCATGTCTATAGTCAATACAAGTGAGACAACCCATCACCCAATCCCCGTTCTGGCTATTCATGTCGCTCGCAGTCTTGACCATGATCTATGGTGCCGAAGCACTGGCTGCAAATAACTACAGCCAGCTACTCACCAGTGTCAGCTTCGCAGGTTCCGTCCCTCTGCTTCTCATTTCTTTCAATGTTCTGAAATGTCACACCTAGGCATGCTCGTAGGCATGTTGACCTTTGGCTGGATATCCGACAAGCTCGGCCGCAAATTTGGCATGGTGAGGGCTATTTCAGGAACCAAAGCCACACTCACCTCCCAAGGTCACCAGATGACTGCATCCGGCATCGTTGCCGTTTTCGCCGGCTTATCTGCTGCCTCTTCGGGTGCAAATGGCAGTTTCAGTGGAATGATTGCGATGCTCACCGCCTGCCGGTAGATACGCCGTTTAATAGTGACTCCACCATCACCATCTCACCACCCCAATCCATAGCTTCTTAATAGGCATTGGAATCGGTGCAGAATATCCTTGCGGTTCGGTCTCGGCTTCGGAACAAACAGAAGAAAAGGGCATTGCAAAGAATGCTCAGCATCGATGGTTGGCACTCGCAACTAGTATGTACTTCTCAGCTCTATCCCCGTGCTCCGTATCTGATCAACGTCCCAGACACAATGATTGACATTGGTTTTGTGATTGGCGCATTTGTGCCTCTGGTCCTGTATTGGATGTAGGTTGCATCATGTACCGCAGTGGGAATTAAGCCTCAGCTTTTGTCCATAGCTTCGGGAACAATCACCTTAGGGCTGTATGGCGTGTTTCTCTTGGTCTAGGTGTTGTCCCTGCAGCCGCCGTGTTTTTATGGCGTCTGCGCATGACAGAGCCACCAAGTTTCAAAAAGAACTCGATGAAATCTGTGCGGATCCCGTACTATCTGGTCATTAGGCGCTACTGGAAAGGGCTGTTCGGGATCTGCTTGGCTTGGTATGACGAACTTGTCTTGGATCCAGTTGTCATACATTGATTACTCGTGCAATATAGGTTCATCTATGACTTCATCACGTACGTGCGCTTGGTTAATCATGCATTACGATCCTGACACACATGCATACAGGTATCCAGTGAGACCATCACCTTCTGCTTCGTGGCGCCTAACACCTAATCTATATGCAGTTTGGTCTCTACTCTTCAACGATCACCGACACGTAAGCTGACTCCGGCCTTTGATGAGTAACGACGATGGACTGATGCTGTTTAGCGTTACTGGGGGCTCCTCTTCTCTGACGATTGTGTTCGGGTGGAGTGTTGTCATCAAGTTCGCTTTCTTTCTCACTTTATATCCTGTTACTCACATCCCTCGTTGCAGTCTGTTTTACATTCCAGGTCCGCCCTATTCTGCGAACCACAGCCTACACTCTATTCACATATATACCAGGAACTGTCATCGGTGCATTCGTTGTCGATTACTTGGGCCCGAAAAATACGATGGTAACGTCGCCCTACGTCATGATTGCATGGTTATGAAGTTTATGGTACACTGTTAGATCGCTGGTTTACTTGCTCAGGCAATCATCGGCTTCATTATGAGTGGTCTGTATACTAGAATATCCCAAAACATTGCTGCTTTTGCGGTAAGTTGTGGACTGCATGATGAGGTAAACAGTTTGAGTTTCGTTTCGACTCATCACAGGTCGTATACGGTATCTTCCTGAGTTTCGGAGAATTCGGTAAGCAACTTGGTGAGCTGATCAAACGTTTTTTCTCATTCTTGTAGGCCCTGGGAACTGCCTTGGTATTCTTGCTTCCAAGACCTCACCCACTGCAGTCCGTGGTCAATACTACGGTGTCGCTGCGGCTGTTGGCAAAGTCGGTGCATTTGTCGGCACATATTGTATGTGGAATTCGATGTCAATGGATTTGGGATGATCGACTAATCACATCTTCGTTGGATAGGCTGGCAGTCAATCGTTCTTGGTGTGTATTTGTCAACTCGGCCGATACTTGAGCTCAAATATTACACAGACTTCGGTGGAGCCAGCTCGATCAAGGGAACTACGGGTCCCTTCTGGATCGCTAGCGGTCTCGCCATTGTCAGCGCCACGGTTGTGTTCCTCCTCGTCAAGCCTCTGACTCACAATGGAATGGCGGCAGAAGATGAGGCGGTATGTGGCTTGTAACACCCTCCTGTCAAGTGGCCTGTTGTGACACTTGTTCTACAGTTTCGCCTGTACTTGGAGGAGAACGGATTCGACACTTCTCAGATGGGCACAAGAGAGCCGGAGGATTTGTCCAGTTACTACGATGACAAGAATGACATGACGGCCGCTGCGTAATGATGGTGTTTGATCATGAGTCATGACATATGCCTTTTTTACGATGCTTTTTTTTTTGACGAAATGATACCTACGGATGTCGTACAATCTCCAATACATTCGTGTTTTTAATCTGTCAGAAGGGCAGAGGATCTGGTTATAGGGAGGAAAACCAACCGCATCTACAAGATGGTGTGTAACGTTATCGCTTGACGACTCTACCGCAGACTTTTGAGAGCTGTGATTGGAGGACGGCTAGCAAAAAAAAGGGGATTCACAGCATACTACGGGTGAGCTGCCCAGTTTAACCTATATATGGAGTGCATAATGTAGCATTATGCTCGGCTAGTTTTCTAGATGCGATGCACTCGACGAGTTCGCCTGGAAATTGAAAAAAGCGACAGGACACGTGGGACGTCGGGCGGGCCGACCGGAGCTCCACGTTCCTTTTTCTACTGGAGGTCGAGAAAGTGTTTCACTGATGCCCGTTACTCACGTCAATATAAACCGCTGACTAGGCATGCCAGCAGACTGCACCGTTCTTGACGGTGCTCTCTCAGACTCCTAACTACGATGGCGAGTCCTGACAGACGTGCCGACGAAGAGACCCCGCTTCTCCAGGCAAAGTCCAAGACACCTTTGCCGCGACGTCAGATGGCTGTCGTGTTCCTTGCCCTGACCGCGGAACCCATCTCGTCCCTATACATCTTTGCTTTCATCAATCAGGTGGGTCAACTCGTTCCCTCTTATCTGACGCTCACATGACAGGTGGCACGTTATGTGTCATAAATAAAAACAAAGCTCATCGGCGAGCTCGGTATCACGGGAGGTGACGACCGCAAGATTGGTTATTATGCAGGTCTCATCGTATGCGCTCACAAGTTCGCGGTGATGTTCCCATACCCATGTTTGCATAGGAATCCCTCTTTTTCGTCACACAGGCACTCACCACATGGCAATGGAGTCGGCTATCTGATTTCATCGGTCGCCGGCCCGTCATTTTACTTGGCCTGCTCGGTCTCAGTGCCTCCAACTTTGCGTTTGGCTTATCGCGGACGCTGGGCACGCTCATCATCAGGTGGGTGAAATGAACGCCTTGTCCGAAAGTCGACTGAAAGGATACCCAAGTCGATGTATCGCTGGCGTCCTCAATGGCAATGTCGGGGTGATGAAGAGTATGCTCGGCGACATAACCGACCACACAAATATGGCTCAGGTCTTTGCCATCATACCGGCCGTATTTTGCATCGGGGCTACCATCGCGTGCGTTCGGGCATACCACCTGAATTTTTGTGGCTTACGCTGCTCTCTAGTCCGTTATACGGTGGTGCGCTCGCGAAGCCGCAAGAGCGATGGCCCAACATCTTTCCGGGTGAATTCTGGGCAACGTACCCGTACTCCCTCCCCTGTCTCGTATCGGGGTGTTTCACCTTGTTTACGTTTTTGGTCTGTGCGACATTCATGAAGGAGGTACGACATCGACGTGTTTCGAACTGGCTATGGATCATGTATTCTTGACTTTGTAGTCGTTGCCATCGAAAACGAGCGGAGGGCCACAACCAGAGATGCTTACAGTCGAGAATCTTCCAGCTAACCCACCTACGGACGACGCACAACCCACCCCGATGTTGGCCCTCATGAAAACCTACTCCGTGTTGATACCCTGTGCCAACTATGGAACACTCGCACTTGTAGAGATCGGCTTCCTGGTTCTTCTGCCCTTGTTTTATTCGTCACCCATTGAAATCGGTGGCTTAGCATTCCCGCCATCCGTCATCGGCACATTCTTGGCAATATTTGGAATCGTGGATGGCGTTGTACAAATATTGTTCGCCGCAAAGCTTATAGCATGGCTCGGGGCCAAGAAGGTGTTTTGTTGGGCTATCCTTTGGTTCTACCCGCTGATCCTCCTTTTCCCAATCATGAGTGCTGTTGTTACAGCGCAGGGAAAGGTCGGACCCATAATCTGGATTCTTCTCGTTGTCCAACTCATATTCCTGGTCCTCGTGGATCTGGCCTATAGTGGGTTTATTCAGCCACTAGGAAAATGGAAGATCTCACCTTTGCCATGTAGCTGTCATCTTCATATTTGTCACCAGATCGGCTCCCAACAAACAATCTCTGGGCTCAACAAACGGCCTCAGCCAGAGCCTGACGTCCATCGCGCGTGCCATAGGTCCGGCATTAACAACCTCCTTGTTCGCCACTTCCAAACAGTACAATATCCTGGGCGGCAACTTGGTTTATGTCGTCCTGGCAATACTCACCACGATCTTGGTTGTGTTGTCGCGACGTTTGCAAGACTTGAAAGACAAGGAGTAGGGATACCCAACAACAGCGGAGACCTGTACCGGTAGCCCAATGACACACTAAAACGTAGAGACTGTACCATAAAATATCGCATCCGGAATACATCCCATGCGAAACACGCTCGCTTCTCGGCATGCGATGGATGGTCAAATCCTTGCATTCCTGGTGATACAAGGTTGTCGAACAAGTAGTATTTGACTACGCGTTCAGTGCTGCATGGCGTCCCCCTTTCCCATTTTTGCAAGTTCGTTCCTACGGATCGTCGAATCAGATACCTTGCTGTCATGCTCATCAGCAGACTTACCGTAGCTGTACACTGAACTCGTCCTCGATGTCATCGTCGTCCCAGTTATCCTCCCAAAGCTTGTCCCCACTCGAGTTGGCAACGCCAGGCGCGGCACCCTTCAAATGTGCCAAGTCCGTTTGCGAATCATCCCAGTCTAATCATCACGCACGAATCATCGTCTCAGCCCGACATTGGGTGGATCGACGATGTTATGTGACGCTCACCTGCACACTCGAATTCTTCAAACTCGTCGTCCTCTTCTAGAACGCCGAGATGTGGTGTGTCATCGGATTTGGGTTTCTCCGGTGCCTTTGAAGCCTTCTCTTCTGGCTTGGAAGTGTTTGGTGTGGACGACATGTCTAGAGCGTACAAGCACCAGTATACTTTGTCGCGGTCAGGTGGCTTGTACGCGTACCACCGTGTGAACCTTTTACCCTCGGGATATTTCAGGACAGCAAGACCCAACCTCATCCCAGGAAAACGGCTCCTGGGCAATAATGCATCCTGTAGTGTGTAATTATACATAAATAAAATAAGAATAGGCCACGCGTCCTTTCGAAAGAATGCCAATGAAACTCTTATCTAACCCCCGATATGTTACGAAGAGTAAGGAATCACAACTCTCACTGGAAGCTCATCTGGAGGTTCCTCATCGGAAGACACGTCTGACAGATCGCTGTCAGTCGTCGGATTGCTGTCGGTGTTATCAGAGGGAGGATAGCATTCGTTGTCATGTTTTGAACCCGCGGAGCTATGTATCCTGTGTTTCAGTTGTGAGGCGACTGGAGTGGCAGGGAAAGCCTGAACACGCAAAGGGGGTTGAGTCGAAATGACGACCTCGGGAACACGGCATCTACTTGGAATCCGGATGTAGACCTTCTCC
>JBBPSL010000215.1:0-25504 GCA_038093555.1 Butyriboletus appendiculatus
AACAATGACAACATCAATCTAAGTATGTAGCCTGAGCAAGGCTAACAACCCGTTGATCTAACTCGTCGGAGCATCCATTGACGAACTCAAACTGCTGGCGCAGCCGCTCACCATACGAAACCGTCCCTCTGCCAATGGAAAAGCTGACGACAGCTCGGCGAGCACCAAAGGCAGCGAACTTGAAGGAATTGACCTCTATGACCATTTGCAATTGAATACACAGGACTTCTAGTGCTAAAATTGCGAGTACATCCCCGAATAACTACGGAAAGAAAAGCGTGAAATGAAAGTCTTTTACACAACATCAAATGCCGCGCTCTCCCAACCCACACGCTTCTTCTCCTCGGCTGCCTTATGCCGCACGCTCTCTTTGAACGTCTGAACCCGCTTCAGACCCTCCTCACCCACCTCCTTGACGTGTTCCGCGACCTTCTTTCCTTCCTGGAGGACGGCGGACCCCTCGACATGGGGGATCCTCTCCGCCAACGGCTCGGAGTTGTACCCGAGCGGACCACGCTTCTCGCCAGGAAGAATTTGAGGCTCGGCTCCCAGGGCGATGGTGGGCCCGCCCTCACGCCCTTCTTTGACGATGCCGGTTCTGGTCGCCTTCCATCCGGTCAACACACCACCCTCTAGCTTCCTAAGATGACCGATCTCGCTCCAAACCGAGGCAGCGAAGGATGCTGCGGGGCCAAGACCAGTATCCGCGAACACCTCCGAACGTTTCGAAATATCAAAGGCAATGGCATCTGTAAAATCGAAGACGCCCCTGATCTGCTCCTCGAGGGTTCGCTCGATCGCGTCTCGGAAACGGTGCACGAGCACCGGCTTAAACACAGAAGCGACGATACGATGGTTGGACTCCTTGATGTCGAACTTGATGTCATTTGCCAATTTAACGTCCACACGCTCAACCTTGAAGAAGCGCTTGCATCGTTCGCGTTCAACGAGGCCCTCTTCCGTGTTGGGGATTAGCCTAAACTTGAAGTCGACATGGAGACCCTGAGTAGGAAGATTGAACTGCATGATACCAGTAAAGTTATTCGGGCCAACAATGGACGTTTTGTCCTTGTAAAAGAAGGAAACGTCTCTGAGGGAAAGCTGCATGGCTTGGAAACGGATGTGAGTAAGAGTCCCGAACGAGGTCTTCGTTGAAGCCCGGCTCTTTTCAGGAGCCGTGATTTCGATGTCCGTTATATTGCGCATGTACGCATGGCCCGGAAGAAGATTGAGGGAGGAAATGTCAAGGTTCTCCAGCACAAACTCAACCTCGCGGTCTACATATTCAATTCTGCACTTCTGTCAGCCTACGCGATCCTTTCGTCGACAGACAACTTACCTAGGTATGGGGATGGTCTTCAACACGCTGAGGATACGCTGCGTGTATACATTGAACAAGTCTTGCCAGAACCAAGTAGGTTGGTCCAACGCAAGTTGCATACCAAGTCCTCCGCCGGTAACGATGCTCTTCTCCATATCCCGAGCAAACTTAGCGTGTGCCTCCCTGACGCGACGCAGGTCAGCGTCATCGGCGATTGCCTGCTGGAACTCGCGAAGTTCGCGACGGAAGGTCTCAAGGTCTGTCTTCCATTTCTTGGCGGCATCCGAACTGTGGTCGACAAGTTCCCTCCAACGGCGCTCAAGCTGCTCGTGTTTCGCTTGTGCTTCCTGGCTGCGGGCATAACCCGGAGTTTCGAGACCGCTGCGCACGTGAGTGATGAAATCATGAAACCACGCCTCGAGATCCTTATCCTGTTTGATGTCGACAGCGCATGCCCGGAGTTTGACAACTAAGTCATCAAGAGATTTCCCACCCGCGAGTCGCTCGCATAGCGTACGAATGTTGATGAGGGCATGGTGCACATGTTTTTCTTCGGTGGGGTCATCAATGAAGGTACTGAGCGACGTAGCTTCGTCAGCGGTAGAGGCCGTGTCAAGCGTCCGATTCAGCCACTTGGAGGCAATATCGAAGAGGGTAGACAAGGCGTTCTTGTATTCCTCATCGCTCTGAGCACGATCGCAGATCTGTCGCCGGTGTTAAGATCGACAGAGAACTGAGGTGTTTTGTCCTACCTGATAGAAGGATTCGATCAGTCGTGCGCGCGTTCTCGCAGCCTTGTCTTGCGTAGTGAACTTGACGGACTGGCCCACTCCAATGGCTTTCGAGCCGGCCTCTTTGACCGTATCCATGGTCTTCTCGAACTTGAGCTTGGGATCTGCCTCCGCGCGTTCTTCTTCGGGAGTCTTATGTTTCACTCCGAGGGGATCCCTCTCGCCTCGCTGGACCTCGCTCTCCGACTCTCTGAGAGTCTCCTTGGTGTGAGCAGCCTGAGCCTCGAGTGCCTCCGCGAGGTCGGCCAAGGCGAGCCGCGCAAAGGAAGCAAAGTCGCCGAGGAGGTGGCTGCCCTCGCCGCTGATATTCGCCCAGATGGTCTTGAGGAGATTCCTCAGAGCGGCGCGGAGGGCTTTCATATCGGCAGACGCCTCCTTGACGTCGGTGGCTCCGACGCGGGTCGCCGCCAAGTCGCCCTCGGACAAATGCCAGAGGGTGTCTTGGACCAAATCGTCATCTGTGGGGGACGGTCAACGAGGGTGAGAGAAACGAGGATAGGAGATGCACGGTTTTTGTTGGTGCCCAATTGCTTGTATGCGGCGAGTACATCAGCGAGGCTGCGGGCAATGGCTCCACCCGGTTGGGAGAGATTGTCAACATGGGGTGGATTGAAGGGAATGATGTTGAGGAGAGCCCAGTCAATGATGGCATTCAGCTGGGATTGGCTGGGAAGCTTGCCAGCATCGAGAGCTGCGATAACAGAAGATGTCTTGTCCATGGTTATGAAAGAGAGAAGAATGCTGGAGACGAGACAGAGAGTCAGCTTAAATACTTGGATGCGCCTCAGCACAACGTCATCGTCGTCATTCTGGATAGGAGAACCTTCCAAGAAAAGAATACGACGCGTGTCACGTGACAAACAAAGGGTCTCGATTAAGCGTGTCATTAGCTGTACCTACAGGCGCATGGCTCGAGCATGGGGGAATACAGTAACGAATAAAAATAGTGGCTCTTTTCAAAACAAAACAAAAAAGTCAACAGGTGGTCGTCAGAAAGGAACGAACTGTACCATTCACTCTCCTCGCCCGATTGTTCCACGTCACTCGACTTGGATGGTGCCTTCTTGGTTGCCTTGGCCTTGGCCTTGGGTGCCGACTTATTGGCCTTGGGTTTTCTAGACTTTGGCTCCTTTCCGCGATTGGGGTTTTCTGGTGCATCTCTCCACAACGCACCGATCTGGCGCGCACGTGAGACAGATACAGGGATGAATATATGCACACATACCTCGACCATGGCTTCTTTGATGGGTACGCCGGGATTGTTCTCCTTCCACTCTTTCATCTTGGCCTGTACAAAAAGGTTGTATGCTGAAGGGGCCCGCTTGGGCTTGTTCTCTTTGTCTACGCGTCTGTCCAGCCACATGTACGTCGGAACATGTGTACACTCACCTTGTTTGACGGTCTTGGTATTCGCGCGTTTGGTGGCTGTCTTGGTGGATGTGACTAGATACAGGTGAGACTAGTTCTGGCAGCGGTAGGACAACAACAGACCTGTCGTGGTTTTGGCCATGGTGGAGGAGAGTAAGTATGTAGTGGCGCGCTGCTGTGGTGTTTATGGGTCGTATAGATCACGTGCTGTGGGCATGGAAAATGCCGACGGGGTTAGCCGAGGGTTATTTCAATTGGTGTCAACGTCAACGTCAACTGTCAACCGCTTCCAACCTTCTTCACCCACGGTACCGCCTCACTTTCTTAATTTATCAGCATCACTATTTAAGTTATAATGTCCCCTTCCGCTCTTTCTGTACTACTGGCCGTCGCCGCTGCCTCTGTCGTACTTGCTCAGCCCGATCCCGCTGCCCCCACCCCCCTTTACAGCAAGCACTATGCCTATCCTAGTGGAATCGTGCGTCCATCTTCCATCCCGCTGCCCCTGGTACTTACCCGTCGATCAGCCTTATCAAGTCGATTACAACACAGCCGCCATCCGAGGCCCCCAAGTCGGATACAACATCTGCAACTCCACAACCGAGAACCAGCAATCGATGTGCCAGACGTCCTTCGTCAATCACATAGATGGTACATTAATGTCTATATCTGTTGACCATTCATTGACTGTCATTGAGATTTCTGCCTATGGGCACCCCCAAAGCCGAACTCAACCATCGGTGACACTGAAGGCCAGGAAGTTGCCTGGTGCACCAAGCGTGGCCACGGTACCCGTCTCATTCCCGACGGTGCTCTCAAGGGTGTCCAAGTCGTCAAGACCCCGGACTATATTCAGTTTGTCGGTTTCATCGACCAGGTACAGATCAACATAGCCCCCGGTGATTACGGAGGAGAGCTTGACCCGCACGGTGCTGACACGGTCGGTTTGTTTTCCTTTAGTTGAAAACCCTCTTATGTGTCGTTTAGCGTGGTAATCCTCTTGGCGCTCTCATGTACTCGAACGCCTTCCCTAGTAATAATGGCAATAACAACAGCTACCAACAGGTTAGCGACTGGACGAAGTGGGTTCCTTTTTTTATTGCTAGTATGGGCATATACTGACCCAAGTCAGCTTTATGGGTGGCGATGCCTTCTGTATGAAGATCTGTGACCCTAATGGCCATAACCAGGGTCAGCTTTGCCAGAATATCTATGATCGCCTTGGGTGTGAGTTCAATGCCCCGAACAACGCCAAGAACGGCACGTTTGAGGTTTGTGAAGGCGAAGACGCGACTCCTCCCGGTGTCTATGTCTCGGCTGGTCAGACCTTGACTTACTTCCAGCCTCCCGAGTCGTTGGGCCCCATCACCACTGTCCCATATACGCCAACCGCGCCTGCCTCGTCCAACTGTGTTATTTACCATTCAACCGACCTCTACGCACACCTGCCTACTCCTACTAGTGGCGCAGCAAGCACTGCCATCAACCTGAACAACTCGCATGGTGCTACACGCTCGTCATCTGCTGGTGCTGCTGCATCGACGTCTAACGGGGCATCGGCTGTCGGCATCTCGTCTGTTGCTACGGTCGCCGGCGTTGTGTTTGCGATGGTCTTCTTGTCATGATTCCAAATAGCATGTGCTTGGTGAGGACATTTTTGCATCGACGGAGATATCATTGCGTTACGATACGGACCCAAACATAATTTCGGACTTTTGGATACATTATGGACCTGTCTTTTCGGATATTTGGATTGAATAGTCTACAGCCTCGTTATTCCAATGGTGACTCTAGCAAATGGACAAGTGATGTACCCGAGGGTCAATATTTCAATACCAACAGCCAGCGTCTACGATGATTGAGTATGCAGCCTGTGTTCCGTACTAAGTTATTAATGGTGGGGATCTGATCAGCTCGTTCTACTACATAAATAAAAACACGAGATAAGTTCTGTAATAGTAGACCTGTATGTGGATACAAGACAACGGTGTCGAGGAGAGCTATGGACACTGCCATCATGGCACGCAGCGTGACACGGAGGCGGGTGTACAAAAAAACTCCGCCCGAATTTACTGTGCGCTTGCCAAGGTTGCCGAACCCAGCGACACGGGTGTTGAAGCGGAGATTCAATACTTCCTGTGTGACCGAGCGTGACAGGGCTTGTCATTACACTTGCATCAGCACTTTTCATTGCACCGGCATCCTGCCGTGGTGACTTAGTTTTCCCCGGGGTTTACTTGTTGCCGAGTGGCATGTCTAGGGGCTGCTACTTGCTCTACCGCACTGCCATCCCACCTCTTCCTCCATTCTCTCCATGCTCCCTCCCGTCCCCAAGAAGGCCCGGAAGATTGGCCGTGCCCTCAAGACCGCCGCTCGCTTCCCAGCGCGTGTCTCAGGCGGTCGCGGAAGCGGAAGGAACACCCTCTCACCTTCCCCGGGTGAGCAGCCCGTCGTCCTGCTCCGTCTACAGGTCCTCGGCTGCAAAGATCTCTGCTCCCGCAGCAAACATGGCTGCGATCCGTAAGCCACGCTCGTCGCTCCGTACAACGCCATCTCATTACACTCTTTCCCAGCTTCGTCGTCGTCTCCTTGTTGAACACCAGGCATCACACCCCCGTCATCAAGCGCAATGCGAATCCAGAGTATAGTTTGAAAGATGCTTCCTTTGATTTTCCTATTTATCTCTCACTCGCCGATCGGCTCGGCACAATCGAGATTGTCGTCTGGGACAAGGATAGCATGCTCAGAAAGGAGTACCTTGGCGAAGTTGCACTACCATTGGAAGATTGGTTCGGAGAGGGGAACGCCTTTAGTTTCAGCGACGATCAGAACAAGGTGCATTCAACCGTGCTACCAGCCTCTCTCTCGCTCATGCCCTTCCCTCATCACAGCCGTCATCCTTATCGCTTGTATCTACACGAGCGACGACGCTCGCCTCTGGCTCGGTGCAAATCAAACTCGGGTTCATCACACCCCCGAATACCCATTCATTGATGGGCTTCGATGAGGTCTTTCGTGAGCTCACCAAACGCTCCCGTCCGAGTCTTGTGTCAGCACCGCCCGTAAGTCTCGTTCGGCTCCTCTTTTCGATTTGGCCCTCAAGGAGACATCGTGCCAGACGGAGGGTATTGGTACTCTCCGTTCCCATCTCGTCGGGCCCGCCTTTGAAGATGACGGTGGCATCAGTTCCGATGAAGACGACAACGACTCGGATGACTCGGACGATGACGACATCCCGATACCGCAACTACCCCGTCTCTACATCCCCCCGCCCGCGATCCACATTAATGACAAAAGTCCCGGGCTGGATCAGGACAAGACTCCTGGTACTGCCCGACCCTCTCCCGTCGTGGGATCGACGGCGGTTACGCCCGTCACACCGACGGCATCCCGCAGTAAGCTACCAAAATTATTTGTTCGCAGACCACCATTGTCGACGCGCCCGTCGTATGAGGGCGCGCCCACGCCCACGCTTCATGCGGTTGATGTAACAGTACCGTCTATTTCGGTTGCTCCTCCACCGGCGACGGCGACCGGGAGCGTGTCACTTGTCCCGCCACCCTCACCGATCCTTCCTCATTTTGGACATCGTCGCTCGGCGAGTGTGGGATCCATTCCGACAATGAGTACCACCACCAAGAAACGGTTCAAGCGATCGTGGGCGATGAACAAGAGTGCCGAGTACAACTTTTCTGCGGCGAACGATATCGTCGGTATCGTGATGCTAGAGATTCAGGGGGCGACGGATCTCCCGAAGCTTAAGAACAGTGAGTGGTGGCTGCCCGCGTGAGGGGTTGGGTCGTAGCTGACGACGACGAATATATCTGCTCACGCTCTCCGTGTGGATGTTCTAGTGACACGTACCGGCTGGGATATGGATCCGTTTGTTGTCATCTCGTTCGGCAAAAAGGTGTTTCGTACGCGCGTTATCCGGCATTCCCTGAACCCTACGTGGGACGAGAAGCTCCTTTTCCATGTACGACGTTATGAGACGGCGTTCAAGGTTCAGCTGACAGTGCTCGACTGGGACAAGCTCTCTTCCAATGATCATGTGGGCGATGCTCGATTCGATGTCTCGGATCTTGTCAAAGATGCGCCACAGCCAGATCCAAAGACCGGTTTGTACGCCGAAGATGACGATGGCAGTGATTCCATGAAGGAATTTCGCTTGCCGTTGGTGACGGGCAAGGGGATGTCATGGGAAGCGAAACACAATCCGGTACTTCATTTCAGGTCTGTATTACCCCTTTTTCGATGTCAGCTAGTCGGGGTTTTTGAACTGAATCTGCCGTACGCTTCAAGTGCCAGGTTTCAACCGTACGATGCGCTGCGCCAGCGGTTTTGGGTCCAGTATCTCAAACAGTATGATGCGGACGATACGCACGCACTCTCACACCTCGAGATCACGTCCATGCTAGATTCGCTCGGATCAACACTCTCGACACAAACCATCGACTCGTTCTTCCTCCGATACGGTAAGAGACCAGCAGAGGACGAGTTGACGATACCCGAAGCAATCATGTGTCTCGAAAACGAACTCTGTCGACCGAAAAGTGAAAGGAAGAGGTTGAACACCGAAGACAGCTTCACTGACATTGGGTCCTCGTTCACGCCATGTGACGAAGGTGACGGTCGTGGCCCTGGCAAGTTCTTTTTGGAGGGCTTGGACTTTTGTGGACCACCTTTGAGCGTCATGTTGGCCGACGAATCGCCGATGGAGAATGTGTCGTATATGCACCCTGGCCCACCCGAACAGTACTTGACGGAGCCTAGCGAGCGTCCATTGATACATGTGGCTGAGCCACTCTCGGCGTCACCTACCGCATCGTCGATGCCGCCCTCGTCCCGCAAGTTCAGCTACGCGTCGTCCGATTCAGAGGATGTCTCTTCTGGCGGGGGCTTGTTCGGATCGTCTGCTAACGATGATCATCACTTTGAACGGGTCATCAACATCAAGAACTGTCCGTTGTGTCATCGACCCCGACTCAACTCCAAGGCAGAGGTGGACATCGTGACGCATCTGGCTATCTGCGCGAGCCAGGATTGGGCCAAGGTGGACCGGATTGTTGTGGGAAACTTTGTCACTCCCAGTCAGGCGCAACGGAAATGGTATACCAAGGTCATCACCAAGGTCTCTAGTGGAAACTACAAGCTCGGCGCGGTGTGTGAATCTTATTTGCGCTTGGGCTGGAGTATCGCTCATCGCCATGTCGTTGGTAGAACTCGGCGAATATCATCGTGCAGAATCGGATGACGGGGCAATTGGAGGAGGAAAAGATGCAGGTGTATGTTCGACTGGGTATCCGACTGTTGTACAAGGTCTGTCCGCCGTATGTCGGTTAAACTGTGATCGAGGGTGATGATGACTGATGTGCGCTTGTGCTCTAGGGTGCGCGAGGGCGGATGGAAGGTGCGCGGGGTGAGTGACCTGTTCGCCCCTGTTGACATGTGTTGAGGTCCATTTGCGACTCGTAGCGCGCCGGTTGCTCAAGTCGTTATCGATCAAGCAAGGGATCAAGTACGATTCGCCAGAGTCTACCCGAATCATTCAGGCATTCATCGATTTTCATAATCTCAAGGTAGATGAGTTTCGAGATCCTCTAGACTCGTTCAGTGCGTGTTGTTTCTTTTGCAATCGAGCGATGTGTAATGATGATGATTGGTCAGAAACGTTCAACGAATTCTTTTATCGGTGAGCACGTGTATTGACGTCTTTCCTGTTTCGCAAAGGGTTGATCCTTGTCCGAAATGGCAGGAAACTGAAACCAGACGCCCGACCGGTCGATTTACCTGACGACCCCACGCGCCTCGTCAGCGCCGCCGACTGTCGTCTCATGGTGTTTGAGACTGTCTCTGAAGCAACACGTCTGTGGATTAAAGGACGCGATTTCACGATCGGACGCTTGCTCGGGGATGCGTATCGCGAGGAAGCGGAACGCTATGTCGGCGGGGCGTTGGCGATTTTCCGGTTGGCACCACAGGATTATCATCGGTTTCATGTGCCGGTGGATGGTGTGATTGGACAGATGACGGACATCACGGGGGAATACTATACGGTCAATGTCTGTGTCGTGTTTCGGCGTCGGTGTTGCTGTTGACTGATGTTATGGTGGACAGCCTCAGGCGATTCGAAGTGCGCTGGACGTATTCGGGGAGAACGCGCGCAAGATCGTACCGATTGAGAGTGCGCAGTTTGGAAGCGTCATGACGGTCTGCGTCGGTGCGATGATGGTGGGGAGCATCCATACGACGGTGCACGAGGGACAACACGTCACGCGCGGCCAAGAACTGGGGTATTTCGCGTTTGGTGGGCATCTTGATCTCGTTCCACATCGTCGGCTGGTTGTTGACATATTGGATATTGTAGGTGGGTCGACGATCGTGGTGTTGTTCGAAAAGGGGGCGGTGGAGTGGGATGAGGACTTGGTAGTGAATGGGCGTGCGGCACTCGAGACGCTCGTGCGGGTGGGGATGGGGATTGGGCGGTGTCGGAGGGGGATTACACAGGTTCATAAGCCATGAAAGTGACGTCGGCACGCTACATTGATAGAAAGACTAATTGGAATGCATGTATAGATGGGCTATGCATAATTACCGTATCAGATATCAGATGACGAGGTGTACGTCACTTTCATTGTCAAGGGGCTG
This sequence comes from Butyriboletus appendiculatus, assembly GCA_038093555.1. Classification (NCBI taxonomy): domain Eukaryota; kingdom Fungi; phylum Basidiomycota; class Agaricomycetes; order Boletales; family Boletaceae; genus Butyriboletus; species Butyriboletus appendiculatus. The sequence goes on from JBBPSL010000215.1 coordinate 10,129, forward strand.
TGATGTGACACTGCCATACCCGAAACAGGAGCAGTACAGCTCCGCATCGCCTTTTCCCCTCCAAAAGCCGTTTTTATCTTCAAATCGGATCCTTCATCATCACCCACATCTTTCTCGACATGTCTGGTTTCTTGAACAACCTGGTAAGTGCTCATCAGATCATCTCTTGATCTAGCCTACAACCCCTGTTCTAGTACGAGCACCAGCCTCAAGGGCGCAGGCAACGATCTGAAGAGCGCCGTGAAGGCCGACACGGCCACCGTGACGACCATGACGACTCTGGATTCCAAGGTCACCGTCACCACAGGGACGAGGATGAGGATCCGCGCCGTCCCCAGTCCTACGAATCCCAATCCCAAGCCCAAGCCCACGGACGCGGCTATGCGCCGCCCGCTGGTCCCCCCTCTGGGCACGGACCCTCTGGACACCCCTCGCAGGGTGGCTTCGGTGATGGCGATTTCGCATCGGATGCGGATATTGATCGGATGATCGATTCGGGCACGTTTGGCGAGAGTCAGGGGCGCGATAGGCGTGGGCACCAGTCTGGGTATGGTGGAGAACGCGAGAATGCGTATGATCGATACGATCGACCCTCTGGGTGAGATAAACTCTATTGTCGATGACTTTTTTCTCATTCGCTTCCTTTCTTTTTTTTTTTCCTTCGTAGACCACCTCCGGGCCAAGGGTTCGGAGAGCGTGCGAACGAATATGGACGCTACGATGTACCGTCGGGGTGAGACATGCCTCAATGGGTTGGGTCTTGCCTCCGTCCACTGATGTGTGTATTTGTGTAGACCTCCGCCTGGCCGGGGTTATCAGAGCCGACAGCCGCAACAACAGGGTTACGGGTCTGGTGGCGCGTACGCGTCCGGTTATGGCGAGAAGCCCGACCGTCAGGACCAGTACGGATCGCAGCAGACACAAGACCGCCCTCAGTACGAGGTGCCGCAGGGACATCCTCCTAGCCACGGCAGAGGCCAGGGTAATGCGCCTTCTGGCGGATTCGTCGCCTCTCGTGATGGAGACGGTTCAGGGTATGGCGGACCGCCCAGCGATCGTAGTGAACCCCCGCGCCGAGGCGAAGCTGCCAGTTACTACAACCGGCAGGATCCGCCTGGTAAGATCCGCCTTGTATCTGCATATATGCGGCCTGATCGTTGCATCTAGGCCAAGGTGACCGCTACGCGCACTTGGCGGGTATAGCGCAAGAGCACGGGGAGGACCCTGAGCTGTACCGCCGGGCTACGCAGGGTTTGCAGGAGAAGATCCAGTCGCAGGCAAAGTCTCGCCCGCCGAGGGGGGATGACGAGGAGGGGGATTACAGAGCACACGTCGATGCGCATCGGAAAGCGTATGAGTGAGTCCAGGACGGATACTGTGAAGGCGATCGCTCACATGGCGGAATGAACGACAGGGGAGATGACCATGGACCGATGGATACTGACACGATTGGGGCGGCGGCAGCGATGGAGGCGTTTAAGCAGACTGCCGCTGCGGCTCGGCCTTCCAATGCGCCAGCAGGTGCATTGCAGGCGGGACGCGCTGCTCAAGAGGAGGAAGAGACGACTGCAGCGCGTGCGGGTGCGGGTGCCTCTGGCGGAATGCAAGACAAACTGGTGGGTGCTGTGAGGGAAAGTTGGTCTCCAGTATGGCTGATAGAAACACAGATGGCGCTTGCGATGAGTCAGGCGGGCAAGTTGTTTGACAAGAAAAACGCGGGCACGAATGCGAGCGGTGGGGACAAGGCACAAGGTGAGTGCTATTTTGACGAGACGGTGTACACGTGTTCAATGTAGGCTGTGTAGCGATGCAATCCGCCGCTGCGAGTGCGATGGAGCTTTTTACACAGTACCAGAGCAAGGGCAAGCTCGAGTCGGGTGACATGTCAAAGGTTATTGGTCTCGCCATGAAAATGTTGTAAAATGTAGCATACGTACTTTGTAACAGGCTATTTATAGAGACTTTAGCGTCGCATGACTGTGTGAATCTGTTGGTAGGTGCCATAAATAGCGGGTATAAGAACCCACAGTGGCAACTCAAAGCGCAGCTTCTTCAACTTTTTTTCTCGTTCGCTCATACGACACTCTCCACCGTCTATTTTTTGAGACATGTCTCGCTCCGCTCTTTCTGCTCTCATCGCTGTCGCCATTGCCTCAAGGTCGGCGTTCGCCCAGCCCGACCCCGCTGACCCAACTCCCCTCACTGCCAAGACCTATGCATACCCCAGTGGCATCGCAAGTGTTCCCCTTGTCTCGTCTGCCTCCATCCCTCACCTTTTTCTCCATGCTAGCCATACCAAGATGACCCTGTCACCTCTGCCATTCGTGGTCCCCAGATTGGTTACAACATTTGCAACTCGACGACCCAGAACCAGCAGTCAGACTGCCAGACCTCGATAGTTAACAACATTGGCGGTATGTTCATTTCCAACTAATTTTTTCTTCCTCATATATCCACCCCAAAGATTTCTGCATCTGGGCCCCTCCCCAGCCAAACTCTACCATTGGTGACACTGAAGGCCAGGAAGTCGCCTGGTGTTCCAAGACTGGCCACGGCAGCCGTCTCATTCCAGATGGTGCCCTCACTGGTGTCCAAGTGCTCATCACCAGTAAATATATTCAGTTCGCCGGTTACGTCAACCAGGTAGAGGTCGACATTGCCGCCGGTGACTATGGAGGAGAACTCGACCCCCACGGTGCTGACGGAGTTCGTCCTCGTGTTTGCCATATGTAATCCCGTTCTCACTCTGTCTCTGTTTAGCGTGGGAACCCTATCGGTGGTCTCCTGTACTCAACCGCCTTCAGTTCCGACAACACCACATATGAGCAGATTATAGACTGGACCGAGCAAGTGCTTGTGTTGCTCTTGTATTCACTTTCCCTGACTGTCATTGCAGGTTCATTGGTGGGAACTTTTTTTGCCTGACCATTTGCGATCCCGCGAGTTCCTCAACCGATCAGGGTGCCTACTGCCAGAACATTTACGACCGCTTGGGCTGCTCGTACAACATGCCCAACAATGCCCAGAATGGTACCTTCGAAGTCTGTGATGCTGATCTCAAGACCCCCGTTGGGATTTACACCTCTGGTGGTGCTACGGAGACCTTCTCCCAGCCTTTCGATGGCACTTTTTCTGTTCCATACACGCCCACCGTCCCTAAGTCCTCTAACTGTGTTACATATCAGTCCAGTGCTTTGTACACCAGTCTTCCCACTGCCACCGGTGCTGCCGCCACGGCCACAGCTTCTGGCAAGGCTTCTGGCACCTCTTCGGCCGGTGGAGCAAGTGCGACTACGAATGGTGCTCCCGCCCTTGGTATCTCCTCTGTCGCTGCCATCCTTGGCACACTCTTTGCCATCGCCTTCCTCTCGTAGACTCATCTGCTTGAATTAACTCCATTAACATTTTTGTTGCTACATCTAGTCATGAATGATACACAGCGACATGAATGTCATTACTGCTAGATTCCAGCACGTAGACACGGCATGTTTGTTGTGATGATTTCATGACATTTGAGCACGGACCTCGTTCTTCCACATGTTTTTTTTTGTGCATGTGTGTTGAACACTGGCACTAGTCTGTCTCTTCAATAAATACCCCGATGGCATCGTACAATTACTCTACAGCTGGATTTCTTAAATGTATATGCGAATACGTAGGGTTCTTGGTCGTCGTCGTGTTAGGTCTACTAGTCCTTCGCGTCGGCAATGTCGAGATGATCCACCAAGACCCCTTCTTTTTCCCTTGACGGCGTCGTCCTGTCTGGCTCAATCGCACTGGCCGTGTAACAGGACCCCCGATACATACTACTGCGCCGATATACAAGTGCAACAGCGATCTGCTACAAGTCTGGGGTACAATTTCGACACATGTTTCAACGCTTACAGATACCTATGTCGCAATCAAACAGCTCGAGTAACGTGTGTGTTGCACGTTTATGAATCATCATGCATCACTCTTGAGGTGATAAAATGCCTGACTCCCTCCCGCAGGGACATTTATGTTAGACTCATCTGTTGTCGCATCGTGGATCCCCCTTAGCGTCTTTTTCCATATCTGCCTACTAGTACGTTGTCGACAACAACTTCACTCACATCAGCCTAGACAGTGGGTATTTCCCACTGTCATCCAGAAGTTTTCTGCGAAAATTGCCGTGACCCACGATACTCAATGGTCTAGTTTGCTCGAAATGGTCTGTCAACATTCGCTTCCAAGTTCACTCGATAATAATCAGACTTAACCTTGCAATTCCAGGTGACCTTGAGCCCAAAGACCTACTGCAAGAAGAATGTTTCGAGTTCGTGTCATCTGTTTATAACGACGTTGCCCTGCAGAACGGTAGGAACATAGCATTGTGTATTCACGATTATCGACCATTGGTACTAGGTGCCGTGTTTCTGCAAACGGAAGCAGTAGGGCGAGTTTATTCGCAGCGCCAAATAAACGCAGCTTATTTGGAGGAAATAGTGCTTTATCCACTGTTGCGACCTATCGTCAAACTCGCCCGCTCTGGGCATTGCAGACTCGGATGCTTGTTCAGGGTGATCAACCTAACCATACTGTGCCGTCCTCAATTGGATGCAGTCAAGCAACAGATGGTACACTCTCCCCACTCTGGGCCTGTTGTCGATGACGACGTATTGAAACGCTGTTCACAGGACGACCCCGGTCCGTCCTTTGCAAAACCCCGTGCGAGATTGATTTCGGCCTCGGCGAGACCGAGATGGCGTTTCTTGCTCGTGCCATGTTTGCTGCTAGCTCGGACACTGGTCGTACGTCATTTGACCTTGTCGTGCAATTGACCTCACGGCGCATTCTATGCAGACCGCGAGATCTGTGTTGCCATGACAGCTGCCGCTCGCCATCCCGAACGCTGCAGAAGAGGAACATCGCTCGGACAGGAGCTCAAGGAGGCTGAGCAGCAAGCTGAGATAACCGCTCAGCTTTGGTTTATCACGCTTCGTCACCATGTCAATGTAATCGCATTTGTAGTAGTCTGCCAGGCTGTGTCAATGTATTGTGATTTATTTGAAACTTGGTGGGGTACCTCCGCCAGGAAATCGGAAACAACGAAATTTCTGGCCAATGGGAAGCCTAATGATCGGGAGCCAAACAGAGAGAACCCATCAAGCCCAATGGATATGGGGTTCTCGATCTAGTCTGGTGACCAGCCCATCTAAAAGAGGTTTCTATCGATTGTTTGCCTTGCGCAACCTCTTTTAGATGGGCTGGTGACCAGACTATTCTCGATCGTCCAAGTATAACGTCCCCAGACAGTCGCGGATATTAATAGAGGGCTATTATTGTTGCGGAAAAAAAAAGTAGTTTCCATTATAACTCGTGAATGCATACCCGCGAACCGCCACGTAAAGTTGAAAAGTGATGGAGATTGAGAGACGCGCTGATACATTGTACATACCTCCGACTCGCGAAGGGAAAGATCGCTTCTGATCGCCTTCATTTAACTCCTTCCAGTACAACCTCACCAGCAGAATTCGGGTCTGCGCCAACCACAGCCTCTGCAGTCCTGTCCCTCACGCCCCTCAAAAATTGCACCAGATGGGTCCCGCCAGTTCCCCTCAATGGTGGTCTTTCCTCCTTCAACCCTGCTTCTTCTGCCTCCTTCGCCGCCCTTCTCTCCTGACTCGCGGGGACGATGATGTATAGCGCGACAATCCGAATATGTGCATCTCTAAATTGTTTGACAGCGTGCACGGCGTCATTGTATGCCTCTATGAGCTTTAGATCTCCACCGATCACCAGGTTCCGTACAGGTCTAGGGTTATCAGTTAGATGACGCAAGAAATTACGGTGGTGCCTCGGCATGTAAATCTGCATGCGGCGAAGTAACGTCCATCTGTCATCGTGCAGGACGTCTTCACCGACGTTGCAGTTGTCCAAACCGAGGAAAATATCTAGGGCATGGATAAGCGCGCTCTGGCCGGCACTCGGCCCGGACAAGTCCGTTGGGGATTCTATCTCCGGGTGTTCGTCGAGCCCCTCAAAAATCCATTTTCTGTTCATCGGATCAGAGTCCTCGCCGCGAAACCAAGGCCGGATGCTGTGATAAAAGAATTCGGGATCGCAGCCTTTTGTGACGTTTAGCAGAATGTTCGTCAGCTCATCGACGACGGAGGCAAGTTCGTGGAGGTATCTCGTGATCCGTCGCAGAGCGATCTCATCTCCAACAAACATTTCGTCCATTGTAGCGCGCATGAGTTCGAGGGCTTCCACGCCCTTGATCTCGATGCGTGAGGAGGCAAGATAAAACTCCTGCTCGTCGTTTGTACCCGTGAAGAGGTCTTGACTGCGGAGGTTATCGAGCGCGGGTGGTATCGTCCCGTCTGTGGGAGATTTGAGACTCCAATTATAGAGAACGGTATCGGAGTATGTTGCGACAGGTGGGAGCTGGAGATGCGCCGCAACCTCGAGGAGGGGGATGGAAATACTAGGTGGGATACGAATCTCAGCGTCAAGTGGGAGTGTGTGAATATACATGTGCAAGATAAAGGTGAGCACATGATGAGCTCGCCGAAGTAAGAGCTCGGAGGCTGTAAGACCCTTTGTCGAAAGCATGGGTAACTGGGTGACATACGTTGACATCCCCACGCACAGAGCAAGTAGTGACATATTCGAGAAACCAAGATAAGTAAAGATGGTAATGACGAATGAGGTAGGCGAGGAAAGGCTCACATTATCGCGCACGCTTTCTCGCCATGAGGCAGAATATGCAATCTCATCTTCGGTTAGGCCGTGTTTCATCGCAAGCTGCAGTTTCATCGATACAGCTTGGTCGAGGATCGTCTCCCATGGCTCCCATTCGATGGGAAGACAGCTGATGGGGGGATCTGGAGGCATAAAGCCAGTTCGTGTATCGACATCGAAATCGTGTGCGGCGAGAGTGGTTGTGTCAACGAAGCCGTCCGCCCCACCAGCAACGAAATCTGGACGAGGCTGACTGAGGAAATGATCAGGAGGGAGTGGATTCGACATTTTAATGATGGCTCGGACAGATGGACGACTCCGGGAACGGTGAAGGGGAACAGCAAACAGTATAAGCACAAGAGATCTAAGAAGGCTCGCTTATAAATTGTCAGTTGCACGGGTCTGTGACAAAGTCGAATGATCAACACCCCAAATGCGGCGGTGTGTAATCATGAAGTGGCTGTGTTATCCGCAGGCCTTGCCCGTCGTGCATAAAACGGTCAATTAAAACAAGAGGCAGATCCAAAAGTTTAAGAGCTTGACTTCGGCCAATCAAACTGGAGAAAGACTGCAACCGAAGGTGTGCCATATCATGGCATAACATACCAACTAGTGGCGAGGCATGTGCATAGCTAGACGAATGAAGCCACATTCAGCACCTTGCCACGCAGCCATCTCCCATATTTCACGCCCAGCGTGCTGGGTCATGCACTTGACACTAGACATAGTCGCTGCTCCAGTTGCGATGTTAACCGGTCACCGGCATCACCGAGCACTATGATGTCAGGTTCGGGGGCTGACCTGTGTCATCTAATATCTCGACCAACGTGGCTCGCAGCCGCTCGCTCTAGAGCTTTCTGTTGATTTTGACTCTCCCCCCCCCTTCGACAGACATCTCATCTCTCGATACTCCCAAATAAAGGGGGAGATATATTCTGCATCACGGAGAGATGCTTCCGAGCAACGGACCAATTGATGACGCAATTTTGCGTTACTGCCCATCGGGTCGGCGCTGCTGTAGATCGCCTCAGATCAGGGCACACGACACCTGCCATGTGTATAATCGCCGCCGGGAATGCTGCGAACGCTACCACAACAGAGGAATCGAAGTAAGGAAGCTGACGGTATAGTGCAACTCACAGGTCGAAGTAAACATATATAACCTCATCTCCGTCGCAAAACAAATAGACAAGGCACCCCCGGGCACAGCCAACGAGATTCGAACGCGTGGCTCTCCACTGTGGATCGGGTTCCGACGGTGATAGGTTCAATTTGACACCCCGAGCTTCGACGTCGATCGTGCTGATGTGCTTCCCGTTCCTGCATGACCAGAGATGACTTGCTTTGGGAAGTCGATCGGGAATGTCTCACAAATGAGCGTAACGTTGAGATTGGCGTATTAGCGTAAGAAGGTAAGTGTGATTTGCCGTGTAAGCCTCCGTTGACGCATTGTGACGTCCCATGTCTAAATGAAATGAAAGCGGTGTCGAAATTTATGGTTACTTCGCCTCCGTTTCCTTAGCAGAGAAGTTCGTACACTGTACTGAAGAGCCGCCTCGTCGCTGAGAGGTGAGAAGTGAACAGAGATGAGAACCAACGTACGACGGGGAAAGGGTGGCCATCACGCGCTGGTTAAGGTTCAACACGCACTGCCAAGTTAACAATAACACATACGCCACGACTCTGTGAGACGGAACAGATAGGCTTTTCTTGGAAAAATCTGATCCAGGGTATATCGATGGTGGATATGCGCCAACTCGAACGATCCGAAATCGGGAGTCCCATCTTCTTTGAGGTTTCTCGATTCGGGCGGGCGCAGGAGTAAAATTTCATGGGACAGCCTTGGAATGACACTGCATGGTTGGCCATAGATCCGATATCATCTCATGATGAGAAGAAACGAGGACAGGGACAGAAATGAGCCCAACTCGTGACAAATTGGCCAACAATTGGTGAACAATTAGAGTGTATCCGCAACGTGCGACGTGGGACCGGAGAAATTGTCCTGCCCCGCGTCATTTCCTTTTTCGTCTAATTGTATTTTCCCAGTTTCTCCCTGCTTTATTGTGTTCTGCTTTCAAGAAGCCGCCTGTTCGTTTGTCTGTGACCTTCTGTAATGTAGTCCCTTACTACCGACACAAAAGGATTTTGCCGTGTTCTGCTTTCAGTCTCCGTTGAAACAAAAAGCTTTCGGTTCGCTTTTTTGTTCTCCACCCGTGGTCTCAGAATGCGCTTCTTGACGGAGTCGCCCAAGATGGACACAGCGATCACTCCCTCCACCTATAAAACGCTGGAAACAATGGCAGAGGTCCGACAGCAATCTCCTCGGGTTATTCGCAGTCTAACATCACCTCATCTAATCAAATGGCACCAGCTGCAGCCAACTATTACTCCCCTCCCACTCACCCCCCTTCGAAGCAACGTGGGCACCGCATTTGCGATACCTGCGGTGCAATCGAAAACCCATCGATACAAAAATTCCGTTATTGCGGTGGCTGTGTGAGTCTCTGCGATCATATCGCATACCATCAATATCTGACCACGCTCGTACAGATGACGACTCAATACTGCGTGCGTTGCTTATCGCGTCTGTCAGGGACCGCTACACCCGTATTCACATTTCCCCCTTAGTCTCCCGAGTGTCAAAAATCGGACTGGCCTTCTCACAAGGCGATCTGCCTGCATACGGCTGCGCAGGTTTCGGGGGCGAAACAACTGGCCATGAGCGCTACATACCCGGATGAAAGCCTGGTCAAACATCTGCGTAAATTCACTTCTACGCATTCATCCCTGCTTGGATGGGCAGGATTTCAAGCGCTCCAACTGAGGCGCCTTCCTGCCAACATCCGGCAGAACGCCCTTCTTGTTGAACTCAGTTATAATCCGCATGCTGAATCGCTCTACCGGTACGTTGTCTAGTTTGCTGGCCTTATGTTTTCTCTTCTCACACATTCGGGTCACTCCAGATTCTCGGTGGCAGGGACGCACATCGTACCAAGGTCATACGTGACCAGCCACGACCCGCTCGTTGCCGCGGACATTGATCGGAGAGAGGAGCGGTGTCGCCGGAATGGCGGCATCGGGACGCTGGTTATTTTGGTGCAATGTAATGGAATCAGCCAGGTGATGCCTGTGGAGGTTGACCCACCTAGCAAGATCACCTGGGATCTGAGGGATGACTGGCCGGAAGTTCTTCGCCACTTTGTCGAATCCGGACGAACGGATTTCAAACCCATATCAACGACGGCCAGAGGGTGCGTTTTTTGTTTATCTCATGGTTCCTTTGTCCGAGCTCATGTGTGGTGCGGACAGGGTCGTTTACGGATAAATCCGTCACTTCCTCTTTTCCCTTGTCTTTCTACCGCGCTCTTCCGGTTTTTGATTCCTTTGATCCAACGTCGATCGTTGTTTGTGTTATTCCTTTAATTTGCATCGCTATCGTTTCGGACAACCCCTTTGTACTATCTACCATCATGCACCCCCCCATACACATGCTTTGTAACACTAAAAACGGATGTGTCTTTAATGCCTACGAATAAATGATATAGATTCTCGAACATTCAGCGTGTCGCTGATAACTTATGACCTGCTGACTAATGACGTACCCTTGCAAGTTGCAACTCACTTACATTCACAATCTTCGTCCAACATTTTCCCCTAATTCTTTCTATGGTTACTGCAGCTCAGCAAAGACCACACACGTCGGCACCTACCGACGGATCGCGCACAATCACACTTCGAGATGCCCAACCACGCCCAGAAGACGACGCCACCGCAGGTGGCGGTGCCGGACCCTCCACTGGGGAACCCAACACAACGGTGGGCGTACTCAAGCTCCGCGGTACTCAACGGCGTACGCGCCAACGTGTCGCTTGGGACGCAGACGTCGTCGACAATGAAGGATGTGGCAAGAAGAAATCCAAAAGTCCGTGTCTCGTTCACACCCCATGATCTGTCCCACGCACACCTATGCTGACGAGTCCAATGATCTGCGCCATGCGCACGACAGTTTGTTGTATATACCATAAACCACGGCGGTTCGACGAGTCGTCATCTGAGTCTGAGTCTGCGTCCGCATCCGACTCAGACGAGGGTGGAAGGCGGCACTATAGCGGTGACCAGTTCCGTTCGACGAGGCGCTGTCGTCATGCACCTCATGGACATGGATGCGGACACAACACTGTGCGACGAGAAGGGCAAGGCGGGACTGTACACGAGCTAAGCCAGTCGGACTCGGACTCGGACGCGAATGTGTATGAGAGGGTGCCGAAGCGGAAAAGCTAGGTGAGTAGAAGTGTGAGTCTTTGTACTTGTGGCGAGTGTTGAAAATAAACGCAGAGGACTTTGGGCATTCTCGACGTGTGTCGTCGTCGCTCCCTTCAAGACGCTGTATGCCATTATGCCACGCATTGTAGCTGTGGACGACTTGTTCATTAGGCGGTAGGCCAAGAATGTAATTCAACATCACTGCAATGTACTTGATTCGTTGCTTCTGCTTTCGTAGCTGGCTCCCTACTCGAGCGTTAGATCTATCTCTCCGTCAGGTGATGATGTCGTTGAGTCGTTCAAGGAAAAACATCACATTGCTTATTTAAACTTTAACGTAGCGTACGAGGAATTTACGTGGCGTATACATGCAAAGGGGAGCTCGCTTTTCGTTGTCCCTATCAGTTTGATCCCTACCACAGACCCTACGGCAAGCACTATGAGTTTAGGTTGACATCCCAAGCGACTCGAACGTTTGGAGGCAGGCACGAAGTGGATAATAAGCATGAATTTATTGATTGTCGTCTTGGCTGATCGTGAGACCGATGTTGAATGCGAACATCCCAGCCCATTACCTACCGCCATCATCGCCCCCTACGCGCTCGCGCGTGTCACAGATGGTCAACCCATCCGCACTCCACCCGGCACCAGGCCCGCCATCCATACCAGAGGGTGCTGCGTTTACCAAACTAACATATCTCCCTTTCCTGCTCAAAAGGCTCGCTAATGCCATGATGGAATGGCCTCTCTTCCGCGCGTCCATCACGCCCGCCTCGGCGAGCGCGAATAGCAAGCCGACACTCACCATTCACCCCACAGCCGACGTCACCTTCGCACTGTCCACGCCGACAGGACTCTACACGCCGACGATTGGTGCCGCACAAACCTTGTCAATCCATGGACTCGCCTCGCGCGTGGCGCACCTCGCGCATCTGGGTCGCCAAGTGCCATGTGGACTGACGCCGCGCGAGATGCCACGACGGGGTGGGACGATCAGCGTGAGTAATGTTGGTGCGATTGGGCAGGGAGAGCACGCGAGCCCAGTGCTTATCCCTGGGGTGTAGCGATCGTAGCGATCGGACGGGCGCGATGGGTGTGAGATGTGAGTGAGGGGGTGTGGGATGCGACAGGTGGGTGTGTGGGGAGAGACGGCTGAAGGTGGACGTGAGTTGGAGTGCAGATCATCGGGTTGTCGAGGGGGCTGAATTGCCAGTGGCTGCGTTTGTGGAGACGTGGCGGGGGTGGGCGGAGCATCCGGAGAGGCTCATTGCAGAGGGAGTATGAGTACATCCTCCTGCTACTCACGTGTATATAGGTAGCACCTGGCGGAACGCCCGTACAAGCATCAGGAAAAAGCAAATAAGCCGGTAGTCACTAGGGTTACTACGTAGACTACATAGCCGATGTAGTGCTATGTAGCACTACATCGCAAACATCACATTACAGCAGCGTGCGAAAGAAATGAGATTATGCAAGAAATCTGAGGCGCGGCAGGTAGAGGTAGTAGACAAATTAGACTACAAATCAAGTTGATTGCCTCTATCTCACTGTCTGCATCTACAATGGTCAATTGGCAGATCAGCGACGACCTCAAGGAATGTGCTCTTAGCCTCTGGAACCATGGTTGGGATGTTGAAGACATTTGCTGTGAGAAGACTGTAGTCTTCAGTGTAGTCACAATATATTAGCAGTAAGGTAGTAAATACCTGTAGTCTTCAGTGTAGTCACTGAAGAGAGAAAGCTACGGTACGAAGGTTCTAAGTACCGCGTGATTAAGTAATCGGTGGCTGTACTACCACACTCGTATGAATATCCAACACTCCCCCTCAAACGAGACAGGGTATCAAGTAGGAATAAACAGATAAAAGGAATGGATCTACCTGGAAAGGGATTCCAATAAAAGAATGGTATCTGTAAATATGCAGCATCTGCACAGGTCCGTATGTGGTGTCGAGTCGCGCTGCGCTCGAGCGGTGCCCAAATAAGGCAAGTCGCGGCTCGTAGTCGCTGAATCGCGCGCGGTCGTCCTCGATTAAATTCTACGACGTCGTATTCGCGAATCGCACCTCGGGAATACTTCCCTGGGTCTATGGTCCATGTACAATGTGTACGATGCGTCCGATCCGACTGATTCGGCCTCGACGCGTCTGTTCGACTCGGTAAGTCGGTCTGCCTCGACTAACTTTTCTAGGTGACGATCTGAGTCGTCCTCGACGACGTGGTGGGTTCGGGTGACAGATGGGCCGATTGGTATGCTGTGGAGGTGGTGTGGATGGCCCAGGTACCTGCGCCGTCTTGCGTTTGTACCGTCCGTGCTGACTCGCCTCGTGGTCAGCTAGCACATCCGTTTCGACTCGTTTCGAGTCGCGGCGTGCTGTGCTCGTTGCGCCGTCCTTGCCGTCACCTATCCCATGCCTAAGGACTCCATTGCGCATGCTTTGGCATTGCGCTTCGTCCTCATCGCCTCTCATCGCCTCCTCCTTGTCCGGTCGGCCTCCTAGCCCTGGATCTCGACATAGTGCGCTCGTTTCGACGTCGCGCTCGATCCTGGCGTTCACGGGACCTATCCCATCGCATCCGCCGCCTTCGACAACCTTTTGGTGGTGCGGTTTGCCCTCGACGACCTCCGACTCGACCTGGTCGCCCATTTCACCTCCTGGCCCTATATGTCGACGTAGCGCGTTCGTTTCGACGACGCGCTGCTCTCCGTCGCTTGTGGGACATTCAGGGGTGTAGTGGAGACCTTCAGGTACGTGCGCGTTACCTCCCGGGTCGTGTACGGTGCGTTTCGCCTTTGGGCGCGCACTGGGTGAGTCCGACTCGTTCGTGTCAACGTGCTCGTTGACGTGCTTGGGTTCTGATGCTAGCCTCAGCTTTTGCAGCTGGTTAGTGACCTCGTCTACGTCCTCGGAGGGTCCCGGTGTGCCGAGTTCGGGTGCGGCGTCGTAGCCCGCCGGTTTACTCCTCTCCCCCTCGAGCTCGACACTCGGGGGTTCGTCGTGCTCTCGTTGTTGCGCGGTCTCGTCATGTGGCTCGGGAGGTAAAGGGGATGTGACTGGGGACTCAGGTACGTCATGTCCTGTTGCCCATCTCGTATTCCCGCTGCGTTGATCGACTTCATCAGCTGTTTTCCTCTCCCCCTCGATCTGCGCTCCGTGCGCCGCTTCCTCTGAGATGCCGACGCTGTCCAACCGTGCTGTTCGCGCGTCGTTGCCTTCGCCGTGCGCATTCGCGCTGTGTCGTTGGTCTGCGCGCGTGCCGTTCGTGTGTGGTGGCGTCTTGTCTGTGGGGTCGGGGGTAGGCTCTCCATCTGGCTCGACCTGCATCAGTAAATTTACACTGATCTTATTTTAGCTTATTTGTGGCTTAAATGGTCTTGCGTGCTAAGCGATTTGGGAAAGACAGCGAAGCCGAAAAGACTGGTTAGACAAAGCATAAAATGTCATCTTATTCTGCTCGTCGTCTTAATGAACTCGCGTGACTTATGAAAGACCGAAAAAACATGGCATTAGCAAGATTAGCCAGTTAGGGGGGCCGAGCTGAGCCGCGAAGCGGCGAAGCGAGGCACTCAGGTTGTCACACCATCATGCTTACCTCAGCAAGGGGGAGCCCGTCACGGGGGTTTCACTAGAGAATTTTGTCTACCGGTCGGATGACTAGTCTGCTGGCTAGGGGGGCCGAGCAAAGCGAGTGAAGCGAGCTTTGCAAGGGGGATATGTGTGGAATGGGTGCCAGATAGGTAATAGGCGATGGGGCGACTGCTACCATTGCCACCTATTTCGTCGGTTGACTCATCAGACCTCTGGCGAATAGGATGAAAAGATTTTCCTAGATCTTACCTGTTTAAGTACAAGAAAGATCTTAGGGTTAGGGGGGCCGAACACAGCTCGCTTCGCTCGCTGTGTGAGGGGGATATGTGTAGGATGGGTTGCCAGATAGGTAATAGGCGATGGGTCGACTGATACCATTGCCACCTATTTCGTCGGTTGACTCATCAGACCTCTGGCGAATAGGATGAAAAGATTTTCTTAGATCTTACCTGTTTTGTACAAGAAAGATCTGTGCACGGACCATTAATATAACGTGGGAGAGCGGAGATAGACGCAGCGGTAATTAACGTCGGAAAGATCCGTTGCGTGACAGCGTGTGAGGATTCTCACGCCGGGCGGAGATTAACTCCGGGCCGGGTTACTTATTGTGGCCGAGTACCGGACTATTCTACACCATTTTTACAAATCGGTCAGGGTTAGAGGGAGGTTAGGCCTTGTATTTTTTAGGGTTAGGGGGGCCGAACACAGCGAGCGAAGCGAGCTGTGTGAGGGGGATATGTGTAGGATGGGTTGCCAGATAGGTAATAGGCGATGGGTCGACTGATACCATTGCCACCTATTTCGTCGGTTGACTC
>JBBPSL010000216.1:8640-21193 GCA_038093555.1 Butyriboletus appendiculatus
GGAACTCAGAGCGTTGAAAGATGCAGCGGATTTGTATCAGTCGAGCTCATTCAAACTCCAGGTGTGCACAATATATTCTGCATATGCACCTGTTTGTTCAATACCAGCTTAGATTGACGCCTTGCTCCCGAACGTGAGGCCCAGGGACTCACAGAGGACATCTCTAGACCACTTCCTCCTCACTCTTCGATCGCATCTTTTATCACTTCCATCTATCCAGCCGCAAAATCCTCTCGTCGCTGCTCGTGTATTGTCGAAAAACAGTGTTGCAGTACCATTTGCGCTGCCACATCCCATCCAAGAAACGAAATGGACGGTAGCATTCGAACCACCCTCAGATGTCCATGTCGTAGGTAGCTGGGCAAACAAAATCTGCGTGAAGAAGAAGGACAGCAAATATTTTGGGGTTGACCTGTCCATGGAGATGCCCTCTGTACGTCTCATTCCCAGAGTTACTCACATAGGTTGCTTGATCTGTCCCGCAGTCTCTGTTCCAAGAGAAAGATTACTTAGATGCTCGATACTTTCACAAGCGTTCTTATTACCTCGCAGTAGTTGCGCGATCAATACGCACCTCCTTCCAGGTGGATGCTTTCTACGCAGCAGCCCTAAGCGATCCACGGCAGACGATTCTCGTACTCCGTCCACGAAAAGGTGAGAATTTTGTGACTCGATCCTTCATAGTATAACAAGGAAGTGCAGGGACCTCGCACGACTTCTCGAAGACGCATGCCGAAGTTCGCATTATCCCTGTACTCCCTCCATCTCATCCTATACCTCTCCACCGTCTCTCTCCCTCTCACTCCAATGTTCGTGTTCAGCCAGCTTCAGATACCTTTTTTTCCATGTCGAAACCATCCACACCTATCTACAACACGGCCATCCTTCTCTCCACTTTCCCAAAACTTTTCTTGCTGTCAACCAATGCCCTCGTGGAATCTAGTCCGGCGTTCAGGGATGCCCATACATTGCTCCGGGTGTGGGCAAACCAGAGAGGATATGGCGAAGGTTCCCTCTGCATCCACGGATTTGAAGGAAAGGGATCGTGGTGGGCCTCTGTATTGGGTTTCCTTCTTGATGGGGAGGAGCCTCTTTCTGTTCTTGGAAAAGGGAAGACTGGCGGAAGGAGATCTGTTGGAAAAGCTTTGAGTTCGTATCAACTCTTCCGAGCTTCCTTAGACTTTTTGGGTAAGATCCTTGTTCTTGCATCCATCCCATACCCATCCTTGTACTGGTCTGTCAGCCAAACAAGAATTTGAGAATGCACCTGCATTCGTGAAGTCTGCTAATGGACACAGGGTGAGTAAAGACGTATTCCTTGACGCAAGACTCATGACCATTCATCTAGTTCTCACCAGAAGCATATTCATCCAACCATTCTGCTGTCTTTGTGGACGCAACCTCCACTATAAATCACCTGGTCGACGTTCCTTTGACGTCTCTTCACATGGTACGGTTGGTTGCTAAATATCCGCCAACACCCAATGACCCTCTCGATAAAGCTTCAATACGATGCACGAAAAATGCTCGAACAACTGAACGACTCTACTGGCACAGATGACGTGTTCGCAAGTGTCTTTCTCAAGGACGAAGCACACCTCTCAAAACGCTGTGATGCGGTTATACGGCGAGTTAATCATCACGTATTGTAAACATGGCGTTTGACACCATGCAGTGTTGATCTCTCGCGCGTATCGAAATACCAATCAACGTTCGAGTTTATTGAGTATGGAACCCCCGACAGCGCTCTCCTTGCAGCAATGTCGAGGATCCTCCAACGAGGTCTTGGGACCCGCGTACGGGCTGTGGCAATTTTCCACCCATCATCAAATGTACGAAGTATATCCGAAATGTCAAGTCCTCCACGGATATCTGTTATCCATATAGGACTCATCTACAGCCCCGAAAACGCATTTAGGCTTATCGACCATGGTCCCACCGCTGCGGAACAAGATACTGAAGCTGCCAAGGAGTTCCGTCAGCTATGGGGCCACAAAGCCGAATTACGTCGATTTAAGGACGGTCGTATAGTTGAGAGTGTCGTCTGGGAGGTGAAAACTTCCGATGAGAGAGCGCACATTCCAACGTCCATTATCCGCCACCTCCTATATCTTCACTTTGGAATTCCGATTGCGGATATCCAGAGTATCGCAACGCCCTTTGATGCGAAGCTTCGCCTTCCAGATCACCTGGCAAGTCTCCACCAGCATTCCGGCACGGCCGTAGGATTCAAGGCTGCTTTAACTGCTTTCGATGGTATAGTCAAGAATCTGAAATCCCTGGATGAGAAGCTTCCCCTCGCCCTCTTGAATGTTAGCCCCGTATCCGAGTATCTCCGATACACAAGCACCTTTAGCCCCCTCCCCATTTCGCTGTCTTCCTCTCTCGCACTCCCCACCCCGCTTCGGTACCTTCCACATATTTCTATTGTCCTCGAATTTGAGAAGTCGTCGAAATGGCCGGACGATCTACATGCCATCCAAAAGGTTAAATTAGCGTTCTTCGAAACAATTGCATCTGCTCTAATGACAGCTGACCCCGGTCTTCGCGCGGCTGTGCATATTGAACAGCCTTGCGAATCAGACATCCAGGATCACGCCTCGCTCGAGATACTCACCCCCGAAGGTTGGGCGTTTTCCGCACGAATATGTCATGATCGAGAAGTAGTCCTGCTCGAACGGCTCATATCATCTGTCAAAACGCCTGTCGAGCCTCATCCTCAGCCCTCCGAAGACCCGCGCATGGCGCGTCGCGCCTTGGATGTCTACACACGTCGCTTTATTCATGCTCCCAGACATCACCGCGCCATCGCTACTCTTTCCCATCGATACATAGCATACCCTGGAACAGTCCGTCTAGTCAAACGTTGGCTCGCATCCCACTGGCTTCTTGGGGCCCATGTATCAGAGGAAGCAGTGGAGATGATATGTGCCCGCCCATTCGTTGGTACAAGCGTGACATTATCCGACACGGCTGTCTGCATACCGAGGAGCAAGGAACGTGGGTTTGCACTGGTAATCGAGTTTTTAAAGGACTGGAAACCCGAGAATCCTTTATTCGTCCCTCTGTATGAGGATAACAGTTCACCAACGGAACCCTCCGTCGTAGCTGTAAGCTCCAAGGAAGGTGTATGGACCATTTCATCTTCGGAGGACCCAGGTGGCAAAATGTGGACTTCAGGTGGTCCGGATGTCGTAGCTGCACACCGTCTATGTGCGCTAGCAAAGGAAACTTATAAGATCCTACAGGAAACCGACGTTGATCCACACAACGTGAAGGTGGGAGTCACATCCAGCTGGTTCAGTCGTGTGCTTACCGCGTCCTGCAGCGGCTTTTCTCTCATGCAACCGATGACTACGATATTATTATCGAACTTGACCCCACTGTGTTACCCAGGTACAATCAGAACATCGACGCAGATGAGTTGGTATGGTCGAGAGGTCGTTCGGGCCACGCCTCCGATGATGACGCAGTGTCACGCCCTGGGTTTGATCCAGCTCGCATGTTGTTCGACGACTTGCAGGTGCGCAAGGTGCTTTTCTGGCCATTTCTACACAACCTAATCGGTGCAACCAGTCGACATACTCGGACACGCTAAAGTTTTTTTTCGACATCTACGGCGGACATCGTATCGGTGCAATTTGGCTCTTGCATGTGTCCGGAATTCGTCCATTCAGAGCTCTGGGAGGTTTCTCAAGCACACCAACCACGGAGGTAAGATCATCTATGTTTGCATACGCGTGTGATTCACGAAGTTACAGGGGGAAAAATTGAAAGAAAAGAACAAAAGAGATACCGTTTTACTCAACCGACAATCCGTATTGGACGAAATTGAACGGTTGGGTACAGGTCTCATAAAAAAGATAACCGTGTGCGAGAAACAATTGTAGGCTACGCATACCACTATGTCTTTAGCGTACGACACCTCTTACCAGAAACGTAGCGGGAAAAAAGAGCTACGAGAGGATAGCCGTCTCCTTGATGATTGCTTTCGCCGCTTCAGAGCGAGGAGAAATTGCGCAAGAAAAGGATTTGGGGTGACTGAATCAATTCTATTGAGCGGTGACGATTCTAGCACCGGAACATTGCACCTACCAGATCATTCCAGACTCGAAGTCTGCCTTGACCTCAATTGTCTCACCGTGCTCATCTTTGCCAGGTCGAATGTCGAAAACGGTGAGGATGCATGCAATAGAAATCCATAACGTTGCGTCTGCCATGAAACGGCCTGGACAGATGCTGCGCACGAGGGCATCAAGAACTCCACGAAAGCAAGACTATATTCAAATTTACCGTCGTCCATAGCCGAACGCCGCTGTCGCAGGGTCGAGAACCTCCGCGTTTTCAGTTCCATCCGCGTTCAGGAATCTGTCGGGTATGAAATCCATTGGCTGGGGATAATTTTGCTTATCGTGCAAGATGGTCCTGTATCGAGTCGATCTCAGCTATCTCAGCCTGGAGTCTCGCCGAGGAACACGAACTGACCAAGTGTTGCCGATAATCGTCGTTCCAGCGGGTATGAAATATCCATTATAGATGTCGTCTTTGGTGACCATA
This sequence comes from Butyriboletus appendiculatus, assembly GCA_038093555.1. Lineage (NCBI taxonomy): Eukaryota > Fungi > Basidiomycota > Agaricomycetes > Boletales > Boletaceae > Butyriboletus > Butyriboletus appendiculatus. Next base: position 13,198 of record JBBPSL010000216.1, read on the forward strand.
TGGGGAAGACCTGAAGAAGAATACATCAACCCCGTTGATCATCACCATCAGCGGCGAATAATCACCAAGCGGAGCCACGGGATTCCACCGAAGCACTTCTTTAACGATGGCGTTAATATATGGCATAGATGGTCTATCGTTGTAGTCAGGGAGGCGTCCAGACCCGATCACAGAGTCCAGTTCCGCTTGTGCCTTGGCTTGGACGGCGGGGTGAAGAACCATGGCCAAGAAAAATGACGACAATGAAGAAACAGCCTAAGGGAAATCAGCATACTGAATTTGCGCCTGGAACCATCTACTTACACTTTCTGCGCCGGCTACGGAATGCAGTGAGTACGTCGGAACTCTGTCATCAATATCCAGTCTTACCAGCATATGCAAGGCCAGCACACCCTCTGATTATCTCGACTTGCTCCTTCGCGTCCTCGGTATTACTCAAATCGTTCATGAGGTGAGTAACAAAGCATGGTGATGCGGTTCCCGCAGCCTTTCAATGGGTTAGTTTAACCTACACGGATTGGAAACATGTACTAACCAATGACTTCTGCACAGCTGCGAAGGGAGCATCTCGCATTTCCAGTACATAGCTCTTCCAATTTGCAGCCTTCTTCTGGAATCCTGCCCCGGGCATCCAATCCGGAACGTACTTCACTATTGAATCATAGTCAATTGGGTACCATCCCGCAGGAGAGCCACCCACAGCAAGGAAAGACGTCGACAAGAAATGCTCCTGGAGCTGCCGCCTTCGCCATTCCCTCCAAAGCCTTCTCAGCGATATCAATATACCGGTCCCCCCTTGGTGCAACGTCTATTCCGTAGATCACATTCATAATTACCGCCGCTGAATTTCTGTGAGGCAGTTAGCTTTGTGAAACGGAAAGTGAACGGATCCTGCCCACTGCCTAAGGTGCTCAATGAGGTCTTCCGGAGAGCCCAAAATATTTCTGAGAAGTGTATGCGCTTCATCCCGCTGGAGAGGCCAGTAAGTCGGGGCCACAGCAGGCCGGAATTGGCGTTCAAACATCTTGCGGTGTTTTTTCCAGCGCTCTCCTGTACAATCAGACAAACCCATCATTGGTCTCTGCGCTCTGCGATTGCAAAGAAACACGAACCGTACGGCATGTGGCCGAAACTCCAGTCCCAGCCCATTCTGATGATGAATTAACCTTGTTATTAACCTTGTTCTTGCTCTGTCAGAAAGAAACTCACAAATCATTGATCATTGGTAGCTTGTTTCTATCAGAGTAATTGACAAATCGCTTCTCGAAGAGATCGTTTGCGATCTGCGCGGAGTTGACGAAAAGCAGGCGGTGTCCTATGACATTGGCATACACCAAGTCCCCTTAAGCAGGTTTTAGCATCGAACTCCATGCGCCGACGAAGTAGGAACAAACCATATTCCTTGGCCCACGCGTTGTAGGTCGCAGCCTCGTCCTTCAAGGGAATATCGAGCAAATTTCCGATCAGAGGAAGAGGCTTTGGACCGGGGGGGAGCGGATACCGTGTTCGCAACTGGCGATTGCGCACAATGTAGATCGTCACTGCACCGCAGAGCGCGACGAGAACTGAGAGAAGAGAGAACGACATTGGAAGCTTTCAATGCTTTCACATTGCGAGCCGATGTAACACGAAACCTCTTATAGGCTGGTTCGGTGTTCACTTGGACAAGAACTTCGGAATCAAATGGTTAAGCTCAAGACAAGACCGAGTGTCTCATTTGACCTTGTCACTTTGCCGGAACAAATCGGTGGTCCGCAGGATCACTCGGAGTCTTTTATTCCATTGTCGTAAGATTCCAGCTGGTTTTGTCGTCACCAAATATGTACTGGCTGCCGCAGAGTGGATGTGTTGTTTGCCGATGAGTGCGATATTGAGATCCAAATTCAGAGTGGAGTGTACTCCAGCCGCGAGAGAAGTGACGGGGAGTTGGCAGTGAGTTCCTCCCCGCTGCCGTCACCGTCGAGACCGATGAGCAGAATGTGTTGCAACACCACTACGGCTACTCACATACATTGAGACAATGACCAGCCTGCTTTGGATACAATGGATCGACGGCGACATTAAACGTCTAGCGGGTAGGAGCCAGAGACTTATTTTATCGCGCAAACCGGCCTTGTCGACGAACACGGGACGCTCGCGCTACGAATCTACGACACCATTTACTGTAAAAAAATAAAACATCAAATCCCGTCCATAGACAGTAGAGAAGATCCGATACTTTTGTATTACTAGTTGGTGGCCCTGGGAACAATTCATCCTTTACATAATCACGGTACCACATCCCACAGTGAACACAAGATCAAGTTCCTTCATTGTTCGCAATGGCGCCGGACTTGTTTTCTTTCCTCGATAACGCCCCACCAGAGGACGAAAGCGACAATGAAGTGCTTGTAGACGAGACACCAATACCTCCCTCTGTTCCCGTATCTACCTCGGGTCAGAAGCGAAAGTCGAGTCCTGGTAATGCCGAACTGGCTAGGCTGCCACCAGCATCGCGTGAAGTCGTCGAAAGACCTGTGAAACGCTCTCGTGCTGCAAGCCCAGTTCCTGTCGTGGTAGATGAGTTTCAGACAGAGGCGAAGCGTGAGATGGCTGCGAGTGGTGGATTGACGGGTCTTGTCGAAGAGGGTTCAAGACTGGAACTTCGACATCAGGTTTGTGAAGCCACATGACTTTACCGTCCGTTCTCATGCTATTCAGGTCCGGCATCAAGTTGCTATCCCTCCCGGCTACGACTATGTTCCTATCGCAAAACATATACCTCCCTCAAAGCCCGCTCGGGAATACAAATTCACGCTTGATCCGTTCCAGCAGGTTTCAGTGTATGCCATCCAGCGGAACGAGAGTGTCCTGGTGTCGGCGCATACTAGTGCCGGTAAGACAGTGGTGGCAGAGTATGCTATAGCGCAATGTCTTCAGAATCGGCAACGTGTAATATACACTAGTCCGATAAAAGTGAGCGAGTTTGAATCCACATTTGTGTATGCTGAGACAAACCGTTTGACTTTGTGCAGGCTCTCAGTAATCAAAAGTATCGTGAGATGCTTGCCGAGTTTGGTGACGTGGGTCTCATGACGGGGGATGTTACTATCAACCCATCCGCGACTTGCTTGGTCATGACGACAGAGGTGAGTGTCCTCTTATGCTTCGGAGCACACTCTTTATCAGCGTGTCAGATTCTGCGTTCCATGTTGTATCGTGGCTCTGAAATCATGCGAGAAGTAGCGTGGGTTATATTCGACGAGATTCACTACATGCGAGATAAAGAACGTGGTGTAGTCTGGGAGGAAACTATCATCTTACTCCCTCACACCGTCCGATACGTGTTTCTATCAGCCACCATTCCCAACGCTATGCAATTCGCAGAGTGGATTTGCAAGTCCCACGAACAGCCATGTCACGTCGTGTACACCGACTTCCGGCCTACACCCCTGCAACACTACCTTTTCCCCGCTGGTGGTGAAGGTATTTATCTGGTGGTCAACGAGAAGGGCGAATTTAAGGAGGACACCTTCAGCAAAGCAATGGGAACCCTGCAGGAAAAGATGGGTGAAGATCCTGCGGACCCCCACGGCGGTAAAGGACGTAAAGGGAAGACCAAAAAGGGTGGTGAAAAGAAAGGTATTTTATGCTTCGCCACAATCAACATTGTGGTTTCCTCATTGTCCCGTAGGGTCTTCTGACATCTCCAAGATCATCAAAATGATTATGCTCAAAAATTACAACCCTGTGATTGTCTTTGCATTCAGCAAGCGAGAATGCGAGGCCTTGGCTTTAACTCTGTCCAAATTCGAATTCAACTCTACTGATGAACAAGACCTGGTCGCGAATATTTTCCAAAATGCCATTGAAAACCTTTCGCCAGACGATCGCAATCTACCTCAGATATCGAACCTCCTTCCCCTTCTAAAGCGTGGGATTGGCATCCATCACGGCGGTCTACTACCGATTCTAAAGGAGGTCATCGAGATTCTCTTCCAGGAAGGCCTCATCAAAGTACTTTTCGCCACCGAAACGTTCTCTATTGGTCTAAACATGCCCGCAAAGACTGTCGTGTTCACGGCGGCCCGCAAATTTGATGGGCGTGAATTTCGGGACCTCTCTTCCGGGGAATATATCCAGATGTCGGGTCGCGCGGGCCGTCGTGGTTTAGATGACCGTGGTGTCGTCATTATGATGTGTGACGAGAAGCTTGAACCCACCTCCGCAAAGACGATGATCAAGGGAGAGGCTGATCGACTCGATTCTGCCTTCCATCTAGGGTATAATATGATCTTGAATCTTCTCAAGGTGGAAGGAATTAGTCCCGAGTACATGCTCGAACGGTGTTTCTTCCAGTTCCAGAGTAGTGCTGGAATTCCGGGGTTGGAAAAAGGTTCGTCTTACGAACGCTGATCGCTTGTCGCTTATTTCACTCACGTTAACCGTTCAGAATTGAAGGCGGAGGAAAGACGGCGGGACTCGATACATATCCCAGACGAGCACCTCGTGGCCGCATACTATGACTATCGCCAACAACTTAATCAGATGGTGGAGGACTTCCGAGCGGTCACTACGCACCCAACGTACAGCCTACCTTTCCTCCAGTCCGGCCGGCTAGTCCGAGTCAAGCACAAAGACGCCGACTTTGGCTGGGGCGTAGTTATCAACTTTCAAAAACGCATCAAGTCAAAGGTCAGTTCATATTCTCTCCAGTACTTCGCGATCCGTTATCCAAGTCCCATATCCTAGACGAAGTCGGAATTCCAGATTGACGATATCCCTCCGCATGAACAATATATTCTCGACGTTCTTTTGAACTGTGACACAGGAACCGCCCTTCCCAAAGACAGGAACATCACTACGCCAACACCGGGTGGCGTTCTGCCCTGCCCACCAGACCACAAGGGCAATCCACTTGTCGTCCCAGTTTTGTTGTCGACAGTTGAAGCGATTAGTCATATTCGAATATTCCTACCAAAAGATCTACGACAAGACCAAGCTCGAGAAACCGTCTGGAAGAGTGTGTTGGAAGTGCAGCGCAGATTCCCCGATGGGATAACGCTGCTCGATCCAATCCAGAATATGGGGATCAAAGATGAAAAATTCCTCAACCTCGTTAAAGTAGGGTACGATCGGTGTGTGCCATCCATCGTCGCTGACGCTAGCGTTTTTTTTTTATCAGAAGATCGAGGTCATGGAAAAAAAGTTGTACTCAAGCCCTCTCCACAGAGACTCTCGCCTCCCACACTTGTATACTTTATATGCCCAGAAACAGATGGCGCAAACAAACATCCGGGCATTGAAGAAACGGATCTTTGCAACGCACGATGTTCTGCAACTCGAGGAGCTCAAGTGCCGAAAACGCGTGTTGCGACGGCTGGGATTCACGAATTCGTCAGACATCGCCGAAATGAAAGGTCGTGTCGCATGTGAAATTAGCACTGGCGACGAGCTGTTGCTCACCGAACTGATCTTCAACGGCGCTTTTAACACGCTGCTACCGGAGCAATGTGCCAGCTTACTTAGCTGTTTCGTGTTCACAGAAAAGGTAGCTGTTACCCATATTTTACGGATCTATCTGTTAGTTGACATTAGCACACAGAGCGAACAACAAACAAGGCTCACTGAGGAGCTCGCGGCACCTTTACGTGTGATGCAAGAGCTGGCTCGGCGTATCGCCAAGGTATCTCAAGAGTCAAAGCTGCCTCTCGTCGAGGACGAATACGTTCAATCGTTCAAAGTGGAGCTCATGGATGCAGTAGTTCAGTGGTGTCGTGGGGCATCCTTTTCAGACATTTGCAAGGTCGGTGGTCTCCCCGAGATGACCATGATTCGGCTTTGTAAATTCACCTGCATGGGATTTTTCAGTTAACGGACCAGTTCGAAGGCAACCTTATCCGCGTATTCAGACGACTGGGCGAACTTTTGCGACAAATGACGCAGGCTGCAAAAGTCATTGGAAACTCGGAGCTACAAGAAATTTTCCAAAAGGCATCGGAAATGCTTGAGCGGCCAAACTCGGTCATCTTTTGTTCTTCCTTGTATCTGTAAAGTTGTCTGGTATGCATGCATGTAATTTCGTTGGATTAGGCGTGTCCTCCTTGGTGTGCACTAACTGGTCCGATTCAAATGTTCAACTTCCAGCCACTGATATGGCGCCGTCGGAATCCATGTTTCGAAAACCAGTTCGAAGTACGATCATTGTTGGACTGGCGGTGAATTGTACATAAGACTTTGGAAAGGTAAACTTGGTAGTCTCTCATTCTTTGTCGTACAATACACACATTTTCGCTGGATCCGCAAGATACCGTACATGTTCCATGTGACAAATTATTCTCACGCTTGCTTAACGCGGAAACGAAGAGCCTCAGCGGCAGGCTTGATTCCTGGGAGGGGCGCAGCTCTTGGGAGACCGAGGCCAGCTGCGATGCGGTCGGAAAGTTCTTGATGGACGGAAGCAAAGTAGGAGACTGTTGAAGAAAGTCAGATAAACAGAAGCCACAATGCTCAAGCGAAACTCACGGATCTTCGTCTTGATCTCGGGGCTTTTTACGCCGCGAGCATGTTCGACGACGTTGTGGACAAGGTGGGCACGATCGGTGTCGTTCATGACATCCGTGTAGAGCGCACGTGGCTGCTCAAAGTCCACTGTAGGATCAAGTTCAATCACATAAATTTTTTTGGTGAGGATGTGGATGACTGACGTTCTGTGATTTCAGCCAGGTCCAAGTAAGCACCACCGATCCACCTCTCGTGCCTAGCCTCGCGTTCAAGATTGCGAGGAACATCGTAGGAAGCACCCCTGTTCCTGAGGTATGATAACGGGAGGATGCTGCTCTGGTAGTTGGGGCGAGCACCCTGGTTGCTAATGTTCATCGCACCGTCACGCTGGAAGTTGGCGATCGGAACAATGGGCTGGTTAACAGGGATCTGCTGGTAGTTAGTACCAAGTCTGTGGCGCTGTGTGTCTGGGTAGGAGAAGAGGCGAGACTGCAAGACAGGGTCGCAAGAAGGCTCAAGGTAGGGGACAGTGTGGCTGGGAGAGTAAGCAGCCTGGTGTGGGTTTCGGTCAGACTAAACCTTCCTCCAAAAAATGAAAGCGAACCGACCTGTTCAACCTCGGCGAAGTAGTTTTGAACATTTTCATTCAACACGAACTTGCCGACGGGGCGCAAGGGGTAGTCCTTGTGAGACCAGACCTTGGTGAGATCCAAAACACTGTAGCGGAAGTTTTCTGCTTGCTCAGGTGTCATTGTTTGCTAAAACGCAACTTAATCGATCAGGATTACTCATTGGGTATAAATACGTACGATGTAAACTGTCCAAGTGGGATATTTTCCTGCTTCGATGGTTTCGAAAAGCGCTCGGAGACCGTAGTCTGGTTGTTCCCCGGCGAGTTTGGTTGCGGTGGCGAGGTCTATGGTCTGAAATAAATGAGATCCGGCAATCGCAATCGGCGGCGGGGGTTAATACCAACCTTGAAACCACCGTCGGCTCTGATATGGATCTGAGTGTACACCCAGCTGCCATCTTCTTTGACGAACTTGTAGGTGTGGCCGGAGTAGCCGTGCATGTTGTGGAAACCAAGTGGGGTACCACGATCGGAGAACATGATGGTGATCTGGTGAGCAGACTCTGGGTTTTGTACAAGGTAGTCCTGTAGGGTGTCTGATTAGGAAAACGAAAAGAGAAGGAGATAAAGGCTCGTACCCAGTACATGTCAGCATCCTTCAAGTGAGTTTGGGGGTCACGCTTCTGGCTGTGGATGAAGTGGGGGAATTTGGCGGGGTCTCTGATGAAGAAGACGGGGGTGTTGTTGAAAACCCAGTCAAGGTTGCCCTGCTCTGATCTGATCTTAACGGAAAAGCCACGGGGATCACGGGCACTATCCGCAGAACCTAGTTCACCACCGACAGTAGAGAATCGGGCGGTGGTACGGTGCTTCTTGCCGACTTCGGTGAAGAGCTTGGCAGAGGTAATGTCGCTGAGGTCGTGGGTCAATTCAAAGTAACCG
>JBBPSL010000217.1:0-25351 GCA_038093555.1 Butyriboletus appendiculatus
ACCGTGAATGAGTCAAGGGGAATGGCATGAGGCTGCCATGAGGTCAGTGGGTCTAGATCTCTGAAGGGACTTGAGTATTTAGTGAGTTCGGGTATAGGGGCTATTGATAGGGGCTAAATGCGAAAGTCATTGTATAAAATCGGGAAAAATAGTAGAAATAAAAGGGAAAATAATATGGTCTGTAACAACACCAACCATCATGTCAGGTGGTCATTTTCTCAGCTACAACACAGTGCATTTGACTGAATTCACACCCGCATTCGACCTTGGGCGGAATCAAGACTATGTGAAGTGGCTGCAAGCGTCCAATTCTATTCATCCAGGGATGTTGCATAAGGTATATCGGATGGTCATTGCATTACCGGTGGTGGTCCAGTCCTGCCATGCATAATATCGTGATTTAAAACGGATGCCTATTCCCTGACAACCAAACAGCCTCTCTATACAGATGATGCATAATCGCACTCGTATCTATCCTCAACATTGACCAAAAGCAGATGAGTGAAGATGAACACATCTGGCTCAAGGGTAAGGATGCACTCAGTCAAGAGCTCTCAAGCGAGCATTTACAAGCACGCAAAATCCTTATGCCGTTGATGAAGAAGTGGGGTGTCTCCGATGCATATGCTGAAATGCAAAAAGGCCTGTGGAGGGACCCTGGGCCTCTTGTGGACATGCGAGAACTTGTGCATTCTGTGTAAAATGTAGTACGAAACTTTACCAACATTCGTACCTGCTCTCATGATCCATACGACAAACCATTATGAACTTATCAGTGCCTGTACATGACTAACAGACCATACTATTCATCCCACTATGCAATGTATCAGAACAACGCGATCCGAGCCACCTACAGATACCAATACGAACCCCACTTAGTCGTTACAAATACAAAGCATTATGAATGTTACTTTAACTATTACGAACCACTACAAACCTTACTCATGAACATTGTGAACATTATAACAAACACCACGAGCCACTACAGTTCGTCAAACACTGTCGATGTGTTGTACCCATACATTATTGAAGGTGTTGTGGAAGTGGCACAACTATTGTGTTACTGTACATAATAATTGGTACGGTCTGCTGTGTGACACGTCACATCGCGGTTGTTGTTCCAAACATATGTCGGCATGTTGCAGTCATCACTCCCCACTGGCTCTCTTTTCCCAAATGTCCACCTTAGAGACCTCGACGTACTGTAGAGGCCTTCATAGAAATGCGCTACTCATACTCGGTCGAGGGAGATCATGTTTACATCAAGGTCTGGCAGAGCGGAGACAAGGACAACAAGCTGTTCACTATCGCCCCTACAGCATACAAGGATCTTATTCGTAGATTTATCTGGCAGCATCACACGATGATACACATGTTTCATGTCATCAAACATGAGGACTATGCTGGCCCAAAGTTCACTAGGGACATGAAACAAGCATTCATATGCAACTTCTATCATGCTAACAACATCTTCTCCCATTGCACCACTGCAATGCGTGAAGCTGCCAACAGCAAGCCACAAGGCACCATCTGCCTATTCAATATTTTCATGCTGGAGGAGTGTTATGTGGGTAGACACGAGCTGTCTGCTGTCATCTGATGGCAGATGGACCATCCAAACTTTAACATGCATTGTTCAGATTTGCTAGATGCTGGTCAGTCGTTCTGTTTCTGGGTGTCCTGTACGTTAACCGTCGATTCCTTGAAATAGATTGGGCACACAGCAAGATGACAATAGGTGCTAGCTGGGAAGGTGAGGTCCATCAGTGGAACATCCACAATGTTCCAACTCAGGCTGGGATCCTACGGCTGGTGGAGCAGGCCCACAGACTTTATCGTGAATGGAACAATCATCCGTACCCACAGTTCGTCAACAAGGAACGGTTTTACAGTGGGGGTAAGTCTAACTATTGAATGAAACAGGTTTGGAACTAAAAAATGTTTCGATTAGACATGCTTGTTGATTTGGACAATGGCGATGACAGTGTGGATGACAATGACAATGACAATAGCAGTGGTAGCGATCCGGAAGACACATGCCGGAAAGGAGGCACAAGGGTCAACATAGGCGCAAAGAGGAAGGGGAAGGGGAAGGAAGAGCAGCCTGAATCTAGGAAGACAAAATGGGCTACACAAAGGCCATGAGGCCCTGGGGAGAAGGAACAGAGTAATGTGAAGATGAAGGGAAAAGGGAAACAGAAGCAGAAGCAGAAGCAGAAGCAGACGACCAGGGAAGACGAAGATGAAGATGAAGGAGATAACGAGGACGAGGATGAGGATGAATGAGGAACAAGGACTTTGTCTCTGTGAACTGCCGTCCCGAGCTTCCAACTCTCCTCTGTAATACTGCGTTTGACAATTATAGCATGTCGTTGTAGTAGTGAACTTTGCGCTTTTCATTTGTGTTCCATTCCAAGTAGAGTGAACTACATACGTAACTGCCTCCATCATGGTTCACACGGTCACAATTGTGCGTAATTTCTGCAGCGTTGCTTCTTCCTCGATCTACCACATCTACATGTCGCATCAAAACTATTGCTCAAGATGCCTAGGCAGGGAATGAAAGGCTTCGAGGTTTGCCTGCATACCTGCACTCCTGAGGGATGTATAAGCCGTATGAACACTCCACTTTGGCATGTGGAAGGCGGTGCATGTAGCCAGCATGTGCACAGTGATCTACAGTGGTACAGTTAGGTCCCTTCTGTACAGTCACACCAAAAGTGTTTAAAAATGACTAATTTCACTCTAGGACAAATATTGTTAGTGCCTGACATCAACTGTACTCACTGTACAGCACTATACAGCACTGTGGCCACTGTAGCACTGTACCAAAATCACAGGTTTGCTGATGCTCAACCGCTATTATCTGTTGGTGTTAGACTCAAAGGGGAGGAGGAGAGCGATGGTGGTGGATGTAAAGGACAACGACAATAACGACGACAATGATAAGCAAGAAGACCCAGATATGTGTCGAATGGATGAAGATGACCTTGGAATTAATGAGGTCAACACAAAATTAGATGATATGGAGATAGTTGACATACCTACAGTAAGCACCCGAGCCCTCTCCATCGGGTCAGAAGCCTCTGGAGCCTCTGTGGAAACAATGTTCTCCAAGTTGCCAAGTGCACCCCAGTTGCATCCTCAAATCGCACCACTATCTACAGAATCCAAATGATTTCACATTATCTACATTCCAGATCCATTCTGAGAGTGTGATACAGTCCGAGACACGGATTGCAATCTAGCATTCACAACACGCACTATATCGACAGCTGAGTTCATGCAGGCATCCAGTGAACTTCCTATTGTTTACTTTCCCTTCTCTAATAACCTTGCTGCCATCAAGCTCTTGTAGGACTTCTGCAAGGGATTCAGTTCTCAGAGGAATGGGCTGCCTGAATTGTTGGTGCAGTCCATACAATCACTATGGATGCCAGCCTGCCGGTGGCCCAATGCTCCAGTAAGAAACCACAATCAAATTCTCCTTTCATCTGCTAATTTTTTTTAGATACATGTGCTGATACTCACTAGCTCCCAACTTCCATTGACACTGGCATGCTGACCACTGCCCCAAGTGTGCCGCAATGCAAGGTTGAAGAAGCATTGACTGCCAACGCCAGCTCGCCATCCATCAGCACAGATACACGTGTGACTACCCTCCAACCCCCGATCGCCGCCGATGCCAGCTCACCAATCACGACCCCAAGTACTGGAGGTGTTCCAGACAAATCCACGGTTGTGGCAGACATTCTGAAAGTCCCATCTGGACACTATGTTGTTGCACACAATGGGACCAACTTCATTCTCCCCTTTGAAGGTGAGCCTAAGTCATTCTATTTCATCACCAAGGGCAAATTGATTGGTGTGATTTCGAACTGGTAAGTGAATGTCAGATTCTGTTCTACAGTACCTAATATCGGTATGATAGGGAAAAGGCATCATCCCTGGTGGAGTGTGTGAGCTGTGCAACCTACCACCAGCTTCTGTCAGGAACTACCATTTCTCAAGCTCGTCAGTTAATGGAGAGTGCAATCAATGACAAGGTGGTCAGGGTTGTTGGTAGAATGCCTCCCCCTACTGTGTTTTTGTAATGCCCCTGTACCCAAAAAACATTTTGCCTGGTGAATGAATTTGGTGATCCCCATTTCTACTTGTTTGAACGAAATACAACACCACTACACATGAACCATTTGACCGCTGTGTCGAAGCTTGTTGAATAAGATCTAGAGCATATTAGTTCATAGATGCAGTCCATGCTGAACTGCAAGATCTTACCTACAAAGGGTGATGCAGAGCCTTTACTCCGTCACTTAGTCTACTAGTACTAGCAGCATTCATGTTCATGGTGTAAATCTCCTATACTCTTGTATTATACCAGTAGTAATAGAGGTTTTTGACTTGAAGGATTCTGGATATACTGTGATTCCAGAATACATTATTTGTGATATTCTAGGCTGGGTCTATTGACATGTGGCATGCATTGTGGGTAGATTTGCTTGGGTGATCATGTTCTTTGTGTAAGCTCCTATAACAGAGAGTGGTGTACACAGTAATAACTTGAACATCATAAGCCTGAGTACAGGATATTTGCCGGAATTGAGCCTGTGCTGGCACCCATCCAATGAGGCTCATTGTGCATATCTAGAATACCATTGGATTCGAAACATTTGTCCTAGGAGTCTCTATTATCACACATTGTGGGTGAATTATTGTTGGCAATCAGATTTATTGTGTAAATCTCCTATACACAGGCTTTCCCGTAGCTTAGCAGTGTTCGGGCCAAGGTCTCCCATGTAGCCATGCAACACGCTTGCCAATCACAGGCTAGTCACTGCTTCAATCACTTGCTCACCATGGGCCTTCCAAAGCTGTACCAAACCCCAGAAGAGCAAGTTCTTGTAGTATGTTCCTACTGTGCAAAATACTATGAAAGGCTGGTCTTCCATCTGCCCAACCATTCATAACCGTGTGTCTTAACACTCTTTGTAGTCACAAGAAGGAAATCAATCGAAAGGTCCAAGCAAGACATATCAACACCAAAGCTAATCGAAAGTAAGTGAGATTAAGTACATCTCTCACTCTATGATTTAAGGCCTGTAATTAGGGCAGGGCACTCTGGTAGTGTTTCGTTGTTTGGCAAGCCAAGAGCACCTAGCATACTGTCTTGGCAGTAAGCACGACTCCACATTTTGATAACCTGAGACTGACGCAGGGGTGGTAATAGCATCGGAAGGCCTTCAAAACAAACAGATACACAGACGGACGACACCACGAAGCAAATTGAGCTTGCACTCCAAGGCACTATCTGAGGGTCATCACGCCAGTTCATGGAGCGGCTCTACAGCAAGTACTTAACAAGTAGTGACTACTCTGATATTAGCAATGCACTCACTGCTGTTGAGCAGCTCAACAGTTGGCTGCGCACCATTCAACTGGCTTCACAATGAGGCAATGAGGGATCTGATACAGCTCAGAAGCTTTGTTCAGTGATATGGATTCTCGAAGACCTACTTCTAAATGCCATGGAGGAAAGTGATATCTCAGATCTTTGTAGGCACAGGGTCTTACTCTACCAAACTATTGACGATGTCTGTTAGACTTGCAGTGTTGTTGGTTCTTTTTTTGTCTTGCGTCAGTAGGAATGATATTCATTTTTTGGGTCACCAGGTTGAACTGGGCTTAGGCTGAAGTCTGCAGAAAATGGTAAGCATACAAGTACAAAGATTCATCAGGTCTTGGACCAAAGAGTTTGTTGATCGCAATTGTATGGCAGAAAAGGCCCATTTCAGGGAGCTCAGTGATGCATTCACTCCCCCCCCAATCTGTAACTTGACACCTACAGGCTACAATATCTACTCTCATATAGATGGTGCCACCTGGTTGGATGACTACAGACCAAAAAGTGTTCCTTGAAGAGGAGCTGAAGGAATATGTCAAGATTGGCTGCAAGGAGTACAAGAAACGCTGGACAACACTGTACCAAAAATGGTCACAACACTGGCCTGAGCGAACGACCACTCTTCCTGAGGTTCCATTAGATCAAGCGCTGAGTGCCAAACAAGCCAGAGTGCTTGCGAAGGCCTGGGGGAAGTGTCAGAAAGCAAGTTTGTTTTGCATGTCATTATTAGTGCCTTTAGCTCACATTATATCTAGCAACTTCAGCAATGGATGCATTGCATTCTGGAGCCGGTGATAGCCGGGCTGCGAATAACAAGACTGCTGACTTCTATGCAGGTGAAAGCAATGGAAATAACAAAAAAAATGGGCTTCCCCAGACTTTTGCTTTCCCTCCCATGGTTAGAACACTATAAGCTAGGGGAAATATACCTCCTAGATGAAACAGTATCTAGATCAACCAGATGTGAGTTAGTTAGGTACTTAGTGTAACTAAGTGCACGGGTTGTTTGCCAATTCCCAACAAATGTTGAAGAATTGAAATTGAGTGAATTCAACTGTGGTCTGGTTAGTAAGGTGTTAGTGGTGTAAACAAGTGCAAACAACAATAAACACATCTAAATGTATGCTAGTCAACACTACTAGGTTGCTAGGATTTGTTAGAATAGGTTAGAAGGTCAAATGAGTCAATTGCTATACAAGGCAATGACTTTGTGGCTGGTAATCTGCAGATATGCTGGATTGTTGAGATGTTGAGATGTTCCACAAAATTCTGGAATGGGTTCACACTTCACTTAGGTCACTCAGATAGGTTATAGTAACACAATCTTATTGTTTGCTAAGGAGAATGCAAATTCAGGCTTTGTTTGGCTGTACCGTCACTTATCCCTTTAGGTGGGCAGTCAGCAGAGTAGCATCCCTATCTGTCACATTTTTTGTTATCTTCCACCCTGACACCTTCATCCAATGATTTCTCAACCAGGAGAGGTGGTGTTCCTGCATTCTCATCGTCATTCACAGACCTTCTTCTCGTGGACACAACACAACCTTCCTTTGATATGTCTGCAAATTGGAACTCTTGGTCATATAATCCCCAGGGTCTACTCTTCCTGGGATCGCCTGCTTACACACCATCTGCTTCACCGACACGTGCTGGAGATACTTCAACAGCATCTCTGGACGTAGCCAGCCATTCCTTGGCTGAATCCGGAGTGGCCTCCACCCATTGGACCCAGACTCAAGGGATACCATTCACCCCTTATCAAGCCCCACAATTTAATTTCAGAAGTGAGTCTTTGCAAGGATTCTTTGGGATCAATTCCACATCACTCCAACTAACCAGTGGGCTTGCAAATGCCTGATCACTGCTGCCTCATAATCCTGCTTCCCATCATGTGCAAGCCATGCCTGCCCAGGTGCTGCCTGTGCCACCTTTGCAAGTATCCAGTCCATTGGCAACCGTGCAGGTTCCACTGCCTCCTTTAAAACCACTGATAGAACCTGGAGTCATCAATGTCCCTTAACAGATTCAAACATCAGGCAGAGGCCCGAGTGCTGAGACTGAAGAGAGCAGGGATAACTTGGGATGCCCAAGGAAAAAGCATGTCCTATCTCAGCATGCACAGAGAGACAATGCCATTGGAGACCTTGGGAAGGAGAATTGCATACCACCACCCACTAGCAAGAGTGCAACCACAAGAGGGAAAAAGTGTATAGCAAGTGGAGATACCCAGGGAGTAGCTAAGTATGTTACTGATTACTATTTCTTTCGTTTTCCAGCTGACTGTCCTGCAGAAAGCAAAAAGCAAAGGTGTCATGACATCTTTTTACCTTTGCTTCGTGTCAAGTTGTACCTTGTAGTAAATTTGCACAATACATTTTTTGGTATCCTTACTTAATCTCACAATGTTCAAGCTATTGCAAGCAAAACACAGGTCTCAGCAGTTAGAATTCTTGGTCTCTAGCAACATCACAAACTTGAAGATAACAATCAAAGTCACAAACAAAGGAAGGGGGTACATGTAAGGGGATGTTGCAATAGGAATAGAGGACCCGAGGAGGCATAGAGATAAATGTTGCAATAGGATAGCAAGGAAGTACATTGCAATAGGAATGGAGGGTCCAAGAACTTGGAGGTCATACAGTATGTGTAACAACATTGAGGAGCATGCATGTTGCAATAGAAAAGGAGGAGAGAAAACATTGCAATTGGAAGGGGCGAAATGTGTATGCACATTAGAGAGGAAGTAGGGAGAGTGCATTGCAATTGGGAGAGGTCCTGAGGAGACCCGGGTATGAAAGGAGCATTTGTGTTGCAATAAAATTGAGGAGCCTCAAGTATTGCAACTTATAAAAATTGGGCCCGAGGACCATGTATTAAAAGAGCATGTATGTTGCAATAGGAATAATGAGGAGAGAGCATTGCAATTGGAATGGAAAACCCGACTCGGAAGTGGCCCAGGGCCCTAGACAAGATATACATGTGTGTTGCAATAAAAGTAAGGAGGGAGTATTGCAACGCAAAATGAGCCCAAGGAGACCTGGGTGTAAGCAGCACATGTGTGTTGCAATAGAAATAAAAGGACGCTGGAAGAGAGCATTGCAATTGGAACAGACTTGGAGGTTCTGAGTTGTAATCGGAATAAGAGGATGCTGGGAGAGCCTGAAGAGCATTGCAATCAGAACAGACTTGGAGATTCTGAGGGACCCGGGTGCAAGAGAGCAGAGTGTGCATATTGCAACAAAAAGGTAAGGAAGGGAGTGAGCATTGCAATATGAACTTGAAAGAGGTGCGGACAGCTTGCAATAGAAATAGGGAGCAGACACATGTTGCAACAGAAATGGTGAGTTCGAAGAGGCAAGAGCATCTTGCAATAGAAATATAAGGGAGGGTTCGGAATTTGGGCATTGGAGTTGTATATGTATTGCAAGAGAAAGAAATAAAATGGGAATGGATTGCATAGTATTAAGGGGGGCACACATTGCAACCGCTAGATGTTGCAATGTCATGTACATGACAGTTCCAATGGGTGTATAGAGTGTTGCAAGACAAGTCTGTAGTCAAACTTGCAATGGGAGCATCACTATAACGCCAGTGTTTTTATGCAATGAAACTCCAGTATGGCCTATGCATTTACCACCTGAGTTAATGTGACCCATCTTGTACACTTGAGCAAACACAAAAAATCCATGCAGGGAACCGGATCAAAAGGGTAGCATCAGCTGATCCTTCCTGGCACTAATCCACTGTAAGTCTAACAATGTTCAAGAACATCATGTGCACCATTACATGGACCCTTTCTGCCAAGGATTTGGATGGATCAGTTGCTTGTTATGTCTAATGGAACATGAGCTGGCGTGACGAGGCCCACCATCACCCAAAAGAGACGAACTGGGTCCACTTTTGTTGTATCCACAGCACCATGCCCTATACTACGAGAATCATCTTTATATACTCACATGGGAGTTAAAAACTAAAAGTCCAAACAATAATTTGGACTGGAACACATCCTAGATATGTTTATATGATCCATAGTAAGGGGTGTCCCCAGTCTCTGTATTGGTGATCCAGTCTCGTGGCAGAGACTCGGGGTTGGTTACGATCAAGGTCCAGGTATGGAGAACTTTCATTTTGGTGAATTGTTTTCTGTTCGCTTTCATTAGTCTGCGGTCGATACCCAATCTGGCTTCAATTGTGAGTTTCCATCTTGTGGTGATTGTCACACGGGTGTATGATTGGCTGCTGATGACGCAGCTGCATCTCAGTGTCCAGAGTAGGTAGGCTGCTTCAGATAGTAGGATACATTTCAAGCAGGTTTTGCCTCTTTGTTGTGGGGAGCTGGTTCCTTGTTTGTTTAAGGTGGGGGTTAGATTGCCGCATCCGAGGATGTGGCCAATGGCAGGTGTGGTCCAGTTTTCCGTGAGCTCTGACCAGGCTTGCTTCGTGAGCTCCCATATTACTGTGTTTGCCTCACTTTCGCACTCTGTTAGTATGTGGGCAAGTGATTCTGTGGTGTCCCTGCAGTGGGGGCAGGTTGCTTGTATTTCGTAGTTTGGGATGTTCATCCAGAAGTCTCCAATATGTAGGGAGGCGGTCATCGCATGGTGGAGAAAATCTGGACTGGTCGTTAGATATCTGGGTGTCATACTGTATGTTTTTCCATATTGTTGCATCAGTTTCCAGGTTGTGCATTATGTCGTGTATGGCATGTCTGATGATGTCTAGGTTGATGAGTGTGTTATGTGTGTATGGTGTGTCTCAGCACACTCGGATTGCTTTGTAGGCTATTCGTTGTGTTAGTTTGGTTAGCTTTATACCATGGAGATGGAAGTTTGGTGGTACTTCTCAATCGATCGTGTCTGGGTGTTCTTTTTGTGCCCCTTGGTTTGCGAGTACGTCGGCTCTTTCATTTCCTAGGGTATTTGTGTGTCCTTTAATTCATTTGAAATTTGTTGGTATGGCTCATCGTCATAGTTGGTGTGCTGCAGTTTGGAACCAATTGGCATTGCGGACATCAATCCATCCGTTGTCTTCCCGTGTGCCAAGGTGTTTTGTGAGGCCATCAGTTACATATGTATCTGGAGTCCGTTATGATGGTGATCGGTAGTGTTGGGTCAGTTTGTTGGAGGGCGACAATTATTGCTGCTATCTCTCCTATTTGGTTTGATTGATGTTGTCCTGGGATTCTGATAGCTTGGTTTCTTGGGTTGTTATCATTAAACCAGACTCCGCTTCTGCAGGCTGTGTCTAGTTTTCCATTTTTCAGGCAACTCCCATCAGTGTATATGATGAGTGGTTCTATTGTTTGTTCTTGTTCTCGTCATGGGTTGCTTAGTCTGTACACTGGTTCCAGGTGTTCATTTGTATTGTTGCCGAGTACATGGAAACATTCGTCAAGTGAGTGTCGTGACGTGATCATTGGGTCGAATGTTATCTCATCCCCCTTTTCAACTCTCGCTCTATTGTTCTTTTCAGTCTGTCAATGGGTGAGGGTCAGGTTGTCTTTTTTGGGGTGGAGCAAGATGTTATATTTGTTATCTGTTTGGCCTATGATATCTTGTGCTAGGGAGGTGCAGTGATGTGGGTTTTTGCAGCCAAGTATGCGGTCATGTTTGCATCCTGAATATTTGCAGTCTGGGTTCAGCATGTGTTGGCTGTCTATTCTATTGGGCCTGCTGCATACTCATATCAGATCTCTCATGTAGATTGCTTTGTGGTTCGTGCACAGGCAGTTTGTTTTGTTCTTGGAGTAGAGTTTTGGGGGGACCCTGGCTTCTATATCTAGGAGGTCGATACCTTCTTTGTCTCTCAGTTTCATTAGGTTGGCAAGGCTCATGCCCGGGGGGGTCTTGTTTTCATTCCATAGAGAGTTTCGTATGATTGCATATATAGATTTAACTATGGTATTAGGCATTCCTTGTGCTTTTGTGAGGAATTGCGTTATGCCACCTACTATCATTTGGATCATTAGCCATTTTGCATCAAGGGTGGGTCTGGAGCATGCCCAAAGGTCAAGTCGTCCTTTTATTTTGTCAAGGATGGGGGTCCATGGTTGTGCATTTTCGACTTTATTTCCTATCCAGGCGCCCAAGATATGGGTGGGGTGGCCGTCCTCTGCGATTCTGATTCCAGAAGTGGGGAATCCTCTGGGTGTATTTGTCATGATTGGATTACTCGCTGTCTGTGTTCTTTGGTACCAATTGGTATGATTTCTGTTTTTTTCTAGGTTAAATTTGGCCCTGGACGCCTTGCACCATGTTTGTAGGATGTGCTCAAGGTCTGAGTAATTGTTAGTGTGTGACAGATATACAGTGGTGTTGTCTGCATATAGATTGACCTTTACTGTTCTGTTTGTGTTTGGGATGTTGTAGCCCACAAGTTCCGGTGTGTTTCAGATGTATGCGACGAGTGGTTCAATGGCTAGGTCAAAGAGGAGACACGAGAGGAGATCTCCTTGTCTGACTCCTTGTGTGACAAGGTATGCATCACTGTGAACGCCGTTTATAATGATTTGTGTCTTTGCGTGTTGGTATAGGGTGGCTACTGTGTTTACGAATAGGTCCGGTACACAGAATGTTTGAAGGGTGGCTAGCATGTATTTATGGTCTATTTTATCATAGGCTTTCTCTTGGTCAAGAGCGACTATTGTTCCATTTTCTTCCATATAGTCTGCATAGGCACACACTATTTCAGCTAGTCTAATCAGGTCGAAAATCAATTGGGTGGGAATGAAACCAGATTGGTCTTGGTGCAGCAATGAGCAGGCATGGGTGGCTAGTTGTGATGCTAGTGCTTTGGTCATGATTTTGTAATCCATATTGAGTAGTTTTATTGGGTGGTAATTCTCAATCTTCGTCCTGTCTTTCTTTTTGTAGAGGGGGCACATCCATCCAATTGAGAAGTCTGCTTCCTCAAGTGTTCTGAGGATCTGGATGTTGTTATATACCAGCATTAGGCATTTGGTGATGTTGAAGGATGGTTTGTTTTGTTTGGTGAGTTGGGTGTGTCGGTTGTGTAACAATTTCCATAGTTCATATGGAAGGCCATCTAAGCCAGTGGCCATGCCATTTTTTGAGGAGTGTAGTGCTGTTGCGACTTGGTCCTGGGTTATCAGATTATTGATATCATCATTTGGGGCATAAAATTTCTGAATTTCTGGGATTTGTTGTAAGACCTTTGTTTGTGCTGCCTGTCTCTTGGGATTGTCTTGTTCAAGGAGGTCTTTCAGTTGGAGGTCATCATGGTATTTTTGGGCTATTTTGGCAATCTCAGATGATTTCATTGTTATTTTATTCGATACGGAGTTGTACAGGGCATGTATCATATCTTTGGGCTTTCGGGGATTATGCATTTTAGTCCAGTATTTGTTAATTCTTTCTCCTTTATCGAGCCAGCAGGCCTGTGCCTTTGCATGTTCAGTTCGGTTGATTTTTTGGTCTAGGTTTTGATTTCTTGGTGGAGGAAGGCGAGGTGCATGCATAGTTCATTGTTCGTATCAAGGTCATCACGTTGTTCAATGTTATACGTGTCTTTTTTAAAGTGTTAATTTTGTTTGTCATTTTGGCCGTTTGTTTTTTGGCTGATTTTTTTATTATGATTGTAATTTGTTATTTAAAGGTCACCCAATCTTGTTGCGGGTTCTGGTTTTGTGTTGGTGTGGATTCAAGGTTTCGTTGTAGATTTATACCTATTTCAGTGATCTTGTCTATCAGTTTGATGTCCGAGAGTAGAGTGAGTGGCATTGTCTATCGTCCTTCGCCAACAACTGGGAGTTTTTTGGGGCTTACTCGTGTTAAGACCATCTTGTGGTCAGATGGGATGATGGTGTCTGTTATTTCCCAACTCGACAAGGTGTGTGTGTGATGTCATTGTACATATATTCTATCTAGGTGTGAGGTGGAGTGTATGTTACTCGTATATGTGAAGTCTCTAGTGTTGGGATGGTCATGTCGCTAGGTATCACAGGTGTTGAAGGATTCTCTGAAGTTTTGTAAGGCTTCAATGGCTACATAGTCATCATAGCAGCTTGGGACTCTGTCAAATAGATCTTCTGTGATGTTGAAGTCTCCAAGCATTATATTTACGTTGTCGACATGTATTTCATTTAGTTTTCATTTTAGTTCAGTCCAGAAGGGAGGGTGTTCCTGTGGGGCATTGGGGGCGTAGACATTTAGTATCATTAGCATGGAGGTGTCATTCCATTTTACAGAGAGGAGGATTGCTCGCCCTGGTATTATCTCGGTTGTTTGGATTTGGTCTGGGTGGAGCCTTTCCTTATTGATAATGAACGTGACTCCTGCAGATCTGCTCGGGTTGTGGAGGGGTGGACAGCAATTCATTTGCTGAAGAGTTGGTCTATATCTGTTAGGTGATGGTGTGTTAGGTGTGTCTCTTGGAGGCAAAGTATACTTAATTGTTTTTGTCGCATCAGTCTATAAATGTCGGTCCATTTGGAGATTTGGTTGCGGGTGGTTGCATGTGTGTGTGTTTGTCCATTGATGTTGAGAGTGGCAATATGGATGTTGGCTCATGATCATTTGTGGTTTGTGGGTGGGTGTGTCGGGTTTGGGGGTGGTTGGGTTTCAGGGGTTGGTTGGGTCTGGTGGGGGTGGGTGGTAATGCCGTCTTCAGTGTTATTTGTATTTTGTGGTGTGTGTGTGGCTTGTGCATCTGGGCCTTGTGGGGTGGATCCACCTACTGTCGCTCGTTGGGGGTCCCAGAGGGGGGCCCTGGCCGCATTTTGGTCCCCCTCTCTTCCAAACAAGAGGCTTGAAACCTGATCAAAATTAGAACTGGGCTGAGTGGGTTGCCAACTGATGTCAGAAGATGAAGGGTTGGTGGTTGGTTCTACTCGTTTCCACTGTCCAACCGCTGAGTGGGTGAGGAGGACATGTCCCGGTCGCTCACGGAGGATTTATGTTAGGGTACATGGTCAGGTCGTCACAGACTGTTGCCTGTCCACTTAAAACTAACTTCGCCGAGATGGCACGGAAGTCCTTGGCCTAATAGGCTGCTGTTTGTTGGTGGGCGCTGTCCACTTTCCTATCCCATGTATGTATGGTCAGTAAATTCGGGCGGACAGTTATAAGTTTTGCCTGGAGAGTTGCCTGCTGCTCCGGCTGGTCGTTTTGAATGGGTTTGTCCAGACCTCTGTGTTGTCCTGCTTTATGCACTCATGGACTGGGCATTGTGGTGTGGGGTGGGTAGTCATAGGGTTTGGTAAGGCCTCAATTGTCTCAGTTGTAGGTGTGATTGCATTGGGTAGGGGTTGTCGGTGGTTGTTGTACTTACAAAAGTTTTGTTGGTCTTTACGGGTATCTGGCAGATAGTCAAGGGGGCAGACAATGTCTATTGGTTGGGTATTGGTAGGGAGTGGGGTTAGTTGGGGAATGAGTGAGCGAGGGGTGATTGAGTGGGGTTTAGCTACTGTGGAGTATTTTTATTTTATTTAGTACATTGAGTGCTGTGCCTCTAGTGGTTGGCGGCAGTCAAGGGGGGAACTCAGTATATATGGTATGTACCAAGAGTCAGCTCTTTTATTTAACGTAGGGTATACTTGGTTGTGATTTATTTGCGTGCTGCGGGTCTGTTGGGGCAACATGGTTTTCCAGTCGGGGGCAGTGGAGGGTTTGGGTGTGGCAGGTTGAGAGGGGGGCTGTGCCATCCATCAATGTGTGGGAAGGGACACAAGCCGCGCGGATGAGTGATGGAGTGGCAGTAGAAGCAGGGTCGGAGGGGGGCCCAGGTCACTGACCTATGGAACGGGTCGGAGTAGACCGACATTCCAAGGAGGTTTTGTAAGTTGTGCCAGAGCCTTGGGACCTTTGTTGGTAGTTTTGCAAAGATGTTGAAATGAGGGGCAGGGATGTTTTCAGCTAGTTTGATTTCAAGGACTTTGACCTCTAGGGTGTCGAGGAAATTTTGGAAGGTTATTGCTAACCAGCTTGCTTGGTCATCACTGGGAGCAGTCAGTGTTCCATGTTTGTTTGACGATGTTGAAGGCCTCCAGTGTGGCAGCATCAACAAAACCATCTAGGGCAAATAGGAAGCTGAGATATTCTGGCGTGAATGGGAAGACTTCGAAGGTGATGTCGGTCGTAGCCCAGACTTTGGTGTTCAGTAGGATGGTTTTAAGCATGGTTGAGATGCCATATAGTAGGAAGGCTGCTGGTGCCGAAGTGGCTTCTGTGGCTCGGGAGGGGGGCGCAATCCGAGGGGTAGACGCATGTGGTAGGTCATATGCGATACCAGATGCTATTTTACAGACATTTTGGATGGCTGTCTGGATTAATTCTGGGGTTACTTTATTGAGGTTCATGCCAAAGATACGAACGAGGAGTTTTGGTTCCATGACTCCAGTTTCCTATTGGACCACTGAGTGCAGTTCCATGTCGTCAAAGAGCTAAGCGCTGTGTTGCAGATGGATATGTGAAAATCCATTGCTTGGTGTTGGTGTATGGACTGGGAAGGCACCTGAGTGAGGGGATTGTGGTTGGTTTGACAGATTCCGTCTGTTTTCTAATGCCATTTCCAGGTGTGCTTGTAGTTTGGACATCTGCTGGGCTGGAGCAGGGGGTGTGGTAGCGGAATGTGGTGTCTGAGTTTGGGTGTTGTCTGTCATAGACACTTCAGATGGGGGGTGGGGATTTGCGGTTGCTGTTGGGGTCACAGAGGAGCTCAGAGAGGGCTGGGTAAGTGTCTCCTTGATTGTTGTACCATCCGTCAGCATGGGGTTGGTAGGCGTCATGTCCAGGGGTATGGTGGAGGGGTTTGGAGGTGCCTGGGTTGGCATAGGTGTTGGAGTTGGGGTAGGCTCCCTAAAGGGGTGAGGGGAAACGGGTGCGGGCTGTGGTAAGGCTAGGGAACTGCACGGGTATGGGTAACCCACGTGGGTATGGTACCCATACCCAGTCCAGGTATGGGTACGGGTCAGATTCTTTAGACCTGTGACCAAATCCATACCCATGGGCCACACCTGGTCACTCACTCAGCATGCTTGCACATGCTCACCGCACCTCCAACTTGGGGCACCACCACCATCACCACCATCACCACCCCCTCTCACACCACCACCACCATTTCATTCCCAGGGACAAAGGAACAACAGCACAGTGTGCTGTTGCTCGGGTTCCTCCACACCCGCATCCTTGCCCTTGCCCTTGCCCTTGCCCACCCTCTTCTTCATCCTTGTGCACATACGTGGACCCTCGCCATACCAGGCAGTCCCCACAGCACCCCAGGATGTCCCCCAAGCAATAGAATGCAGTGCGTCGTCAAAACGAGCGCACAGCGTCAAGTTAGAGGTCAGAGGATGGAATGGGCGACCAGGTCAAGTCGGAGATCATTGAGGGCAATCTGGGCCACCAAAGTGTTGTCGACAGCGCTGGATGCGATGAGATGTCCCACAAGCATCAGAAGCAAACGCGTCGTCGAAATGAACGCGTTATGTCAAGGTACCAGGCCAGGAGGCCATATGGGCAAGGAGGAAGCATTTGGAGGCACCAAAGGCGAATCATGCAGCCAAAAGGTTGTCGAAGGCGGTGGATACGATGGAATAGGTCTCAGGACCACCAGGATCGAGCGCATTGTCGAAACAAGCGTGCTACATCGAGATCCAGGGTGTTACGACTGTTCTGGATAGGACCAGGTGTAGGCTCAAAAGGAATCAAGGACTTCCAACACGTAGTTGGTGGACACAGGATCAAGGGGTTTCCTTGATAAAGGACAACTAGTCCTGGTGATTGTAGAAGTCACCTAGTCAAGGGTTCAAGGAGGAGCACCTTCTCAAGAGTGAGGCGGAGTCTCGCAGAGGTCCAAGGTAGTGGGTTTAGATTGTGAGAGCAGGTCTAAACTGGGGAACAGCATAGACAATGAGGGTTTATATACGAGAGTAATAAAAGCTGAGAGAAGGTCATAGAAGGTTCATGACAAAGCATGGAAGGCGGAAGAACATTGTGGAATCCCATGAAAGAAGGTGAAGGGGTTTTGCGAAAGAAGTACAGTAAAAGGGTATGAACCAATGGCGTAAGTATCGCGTGGAAGATATGGCAAGGTTATGTGGGATGCTATGGAGGTTCAGGAGAAGGTGTTCTGCGGTAGAAGTACATGAGTCAACTGTGACGAGAGAGGAAAAAGGGGATGGATCATAACATTACCCCCCGGTTAACACTGAAACTCCATTGAAAGTTCAGTCGAGACAGTGGTATTCTCCACATGGTGATCCACACATGTTTCCATAGGCAACATCGTCATGGACGTCTGGCATGTTGTAAGGGTTGGTAGGGTGGGTGATGTCATCAGGGTTGACATAATGTTCGACTAGGCCGAAACCTGATAATCGACGTGAGATTGGTTGTGGATGTCTAGGAGTGTGACATGTAGAATGCAGGTGTAGAACACGTTGAGAAGGGGATGATCTGGAGGATCAGTGGTGAGAGGATGAGGTGGACGAGGTGGATGGTGATGGTGGGTTGACACATCGCCGGAGGAGGCATCGCGCTTGGGTGCGACCTGGTGCCCAACGTAGACAGTTGGGGCATTGGTAGACATGACAGTGAGTGCATATGTGCCCTAGGCAATGGCATTGGAAGCAGGCCTCATTGTATTGAGGGTGGCTGCTACCGAGCGGGGTGTGTCCTTTGTTTCCTGTCCAGTGTGCTTCGACACATTGTACGAGGCAAAGTTCTTCCAGGTCTAGAGGGGAAGAGGAGGCGGACGGGACAGATCGTGTGGTGTGGTAAGTGGTTGGGGTGCGGTCTGCCAACTCTTGAAGGTAACGGTCCATGTCGTCAAAGAGTTCAATGGCTTCCAATTGGTGAAGCATATTGACCAATGCTGCCTTTAACTTGCTGACCACGGGGCACATGTTTAGTTGGAGTAAGGTGGTATGTGCATTGCTAGAGGGTTGGCTGGTCAGGAGTTCCAGTTGAGTGGTTTGTAGATATGCTTTGTAGAGGGAGTGAAGTGGAGAGGCCATGTCTAGGTGTGCTCCGATCATTAATGCCATGCAGGGGTTTTCAAGGTTTTGCGTGAGGCGGGTGACCTCCGCTAGACTAGGAAAGTCGTTCCTCAGTCTGTGGGCATAAATGGGGAGGTCAACAGTGACGATTGGACCGGGAGTAGATGTTAATGACGTGGGGGTCGGTGGACGAGGACTGACAGATGGACTGCCGGTAGAAGATGGTGAAGGAGAAGAAGGGCGAGAGTAGTTGTCGACAAGCTTCGAAGAGAAGGGGATTGATGAAGGGGAGGAGAGACTAGGAGAAGGAGAATGGCATTCAGGTAGCGCCGGTAAAACACTGGAGCCGGGAGAAGAGGCAGTGGGAGAGGGGACAAGAATGGAGATCGAGTCATCTTTGGAGTGATAGGTGATAGTAAGAGAGATGGTCATGTCTTGGTGGGAGTGGTGGAAGAAGATGTGGGTGGGGGAAACACTTTTGGATAGCGTTCTTTATAGTCAAGGAGAGTGGACTTGGCATTTTTCAAGTTATGCTTGGTTTCCCATGAGTCTTCTTCCATGGAGTATCCCTTCTATTGAATCAGGAAGGAACGTTTTGATGGGGTTCCGCAATGCCGTTAAATCTTCTCGATCTCATACTCTTCTTTGTCTTCAATTAGGTCCGGCGGGGGTTTTGGGAAGTGTTTTCTGTAAATGGTGTTCTTTTGGCACGAAGAGAGAAGGGAGGTGTGGAACATGGGGTGGATCTTCCATGTTTTGGGGAGTTGGAGTTTATAGACGATGGGGGAGAGGACTTCTGTGACGGTAAAAGGGCCTTCTCGTTTGGGTGTGAATTTAGGGTTCGTGATGTGGCATTTCAGATTGCAGGCCTTGAGCCACACCTTCTGTCCTTTGGTAAAGGGTGTGAAGGATTGACGTGTGTGAGCTGCCATGACTTGTCATGCCAATTCATGTGCAGCTAATGCTTCATCATGGGCTGCAGATAGTGCCTTGAGGTGGATTTCTACAGCAGGGATTGATGTTTCGGGGATGGCCGTAGGAAGGGCACGGGATTCGTATCCCATGAGGAGGTAGAACAGTGATTGATTTGTGGTGGAATGGGGGCGATGATTGTGCATGAATTCTGCATGGGTGATGGAATCGGCCCACGAGGTCAGGTGGTTACCACAGAAGATGCGGAGGTAGGTTTTGACCTCCTGATTGACCCGTTCGGTCTCTCTGTCAGATTGTGGATGGTAGGCTGTGGAGAGAGATAGGTTGTATTTCAAGAGTTTCCTGAGGTCTTGGGCGAAGGTGGAAGCGAACTGGGGTCTGCAGTTGGAGATGATTTTGTTGTATAGGCCGAAATGTTTGTAAACTTTGTGGAAGAAAAGGGTGGCAATTCCTTCCGTGGTGGCGGTTTTCAAGGTGGGGCAGAGAATTACCCCCTTAGTAAGCCCGTGGTCAACCATGACCAACAGGGAATCAAAGCCCGAGGAAAGGGGGAGGTCAGTGATGAGATCACATGAGATTTGGTGGAAGGGGAGAGAGGTGTTGGAGCGAATGGGGGTGAGCGGAGGGACGGTTGGATGGGTGTTAGCTTTGCACCATTGGCAAGACAGACAGTCGGCGACATATGCGTGGACATACTGGGCAAGTCCAGGCCACCAGAAGTTAGACGAGACAAGTTGGCGAGTTTTAAGGTAACCGGGGTGACCCGCGGACCCATGGTCATGGCAGCGATGGAGGATGGACCGGTGAAGGGAGTCATCAGGGGGGACATAGACACGATTGTGGTATGTAAGGGTTCCATTGGTATAAGACCAATCAGAGAGGGGGGCATCGAGGAAGGCCAGGATGTCAGCGTCGACGGCTTGGAGATGCTGGAGGACAAGTGGGTCATTGGCGGAGGAGGATTGGATGGCAGACACCAGGGTGGTGTGAATGAGGGAGATGAAGAGGGAGGGTGAAAGGAGAGTGACACCATCGTTCTCAGTGGTGTCAGGGGGAACGAGGTCAGGGCGTCAAGAGAGGGCATCTGGACTGGCGAGGAGACAGCCAGGGACGTGGACGATCTTGAGGTCAAAATTGGCGATGTCAAGAAGCCAGCAGGCTTGGCAATGGTTCAGGTTCTGTGGTGCACAGAAGTAAGTGAGGTTTTTGTGGTCAGTAAATACCTGAATGGGGAAGGGAAAACAGTGGAGATAGTGTCCCCAGGCTTTGAGAGTGCGGATGACCGCAAGGATTTCACGGTCATAGATGTCATAATTACGTTCGGCAGGGAAGAACAAAGCTAACAGGTAGGAACAGGGGTGCTAGGCGCCGTTCATGTCGGTCTGGAGGAGAATGGCACCAGTTGCAAATTTCAAGGCATTGGTGGCGATGGAGAACTGCTTTGGAGAGGAGTAGCATTTTGAGTTGTTCAAATGCAGCCTGGCACGCTGGGGACCAATTCCAAGGGTGGTTCATTTTCGTCACATCAATGAGAGGACGTGCAACAGTGGAGTAGTCGGGGATGAACTGACGGTAGAAATTAGCGAAGCCGAGGAAGCAGTGTACGCCTTTAACAGATGAGGGAGTGGGCCAGTTGGCGATCCCTTCAAGCTTGACGGGATCCATGGCGATGTGGTTCAGGCATACAATCATGCCCAGGTATTCCACTTCGTCAGCGGCGAAGGTGCACTTCTCCAGTTTGAGGTGGAGGTCAAGCTCGGTCATGCACTGAAGGATGTGTTTCATACGTTCAGTGTGAGTTTCGTCGTCCAGAGAGAAGATAAGGAGGTCGTCCAAGTATATGACAAGCCATCCTTTGGCTATCATGTCCCTGAAGGAATCGTTCATGAAGCATTGGAAAGTAGCGGGGGAGTTGCACAGGCCAAAGAACATCATGGTGGGTTCAAAGAGGCCCTTGTATGTGACAAATGCTGCTTTCCATTGGTGTCCATCTTTAATGCAGACATTATTACAGTGACCTCAAAAAGCCTTTCCATACTAACCCTTATGCAAACACTGTGGGAATTTCACTTAGCTTTGTTGGAGTTATAAATAGTGCATACACTTGGCTACAAGATCGCTCCCTAGGTCATGTGATTTGGTTCACAGGTGATGAAGATACAGGCAATTCAAAACAGTAATACCATGGAAAGGGTTTTTGAGCTTTTGAATGAAAAAGGGTATTTGAACATTATCAGTACTTGGTATAGCCTCCTTTTGCTTTAAGCACTGCCTGAACCCTCCTAGGCAGACTTTCAATCAACTTCTGACACTCCTCAACTGGTATCCTATTCCATTCCACTTGAACTCTTTCCCACAATTCATGAATTCCACTAGAGGGGTTTTCATGCTGTGCAAGCCTTCTCTTGAGACAACCCCAGAGATGTTCAATAGGGTTTAGGTCAGGGGACTGTGCAGGCCACACCATAGTGTTGAATTCTTGCTCCTCTAGCCAATTCTTGACCAGCCTGCAGGTGTGCTTGGAGTCATTATCCTGCTGAAAGATGATATCAGGAGGATTGAGACCATAATACTCCAGGGTTTGTTGGAGTTCATCCTTCAAAATTTGAAGATAGAGGTCTCCATCCATCCTACCATCAATCTTGGTAGTAAAACCAACTCCCTCCCAAGTCATACAGCCCCACATCATAAGAGAACCTCCTCCAAACTTGAGGGTTCCCTGCACCAGCCTATCACTAAGGCCCTTACCTGCCCTTTTCCATGTCCATTTGCATCCATCTGACCCTAGGCAATTGATTTTGGTCTCATCAGACCATACTACCCTCTTCCAGTCCTCTATAGTCCAGTCCTTATGAGCATAGGCAAAATCCAAACAAGCTTTGCGATGTCTAGCAGAGAGAATAGAGTGTTTGGACTTGACTACAGCTTTCATACCAGCTTTCTTCAAGTGGAGGCGGACAGTACTAGCAGAGAGAGGTTGGTTGATGATGTTGGTAAGTGATCTGGTCACTTGGACAGCATTTTCAGCCTTTCCAGAGGTAATAAGATGTTGGGCATGACAAATATTGGCAGGGGTAAGCTTGGAAGGATGACCTCCAACAGCTTTGAAAAGGCCAGAACGCTCTTTGGAACAAAGTTTGGATATGGCAGAAGGGCTGACACCAGTTTGCTTAGCAATGGCTTCACCAGAATGGCCAGAATCAAGCAAAGAGAGGATGGTGTATTGTTGAGTAAGAGAAAGAGATCTGACCATGATGATGGTTGAGAATCAAGAAGTGTGGGAACTGTTTTAAACTCAGACATACTATTTATATGTGTATCTTTGTTTGTACCAACAAACAATGGCAATTATACTACAATATGACTGAGATCCCACTTAGTAATTCAAAAGCTCATAAACCCTTTCCATGGTATTACTGTTTTGAATTGCCTGTATCTTCATAGCCTGTGAACCAAATCACATGACCTAGGGAGCGATCTTGTAGCCAAGAGTATGTACTATTTATAACTCCACCAAAGCTAAGCGAAGTTCCCACAGTGTTTGCATAAGGGTTAGTATGGAAAGGCTTTTTGAGGTTACTGTATATCCCCACTGGACGTCGAACTTGGTGAAGGTTGTTGCTTCTCGAAGTTTGTCCATGAGGTTGGAGACAAGTGGAAGGGGGTAGGCATCACGGACAGTATGCTCGTTGATGTAACAATAATCCTGGCAAGGATGAAGATCACTGTTTTTCTTTTTGACGAAGAAGAACGGGGAGGCTTGTGGGGAATTTGACGGGCAAATTTTTCCTGTTTTGAGGTTGTCATCAAGGAAGTCTTCAGTCACCTTCTGTTCTGTCGGTGAAAGGGGGTAGACTTTCCTGATGTTTGGTATGAAGCATTCGTCAACCTTGATTCCATGATCGTATGGTCAGGACGGTGGTACATGATCGGTTGCTTCTTTCGAGAAAATCGATGCGAATTCAGAGTAAACTGAAGGGAGGGTTGGTTTTGCTTTCACCTTTTTGGCGGCTTTGGCAAGTTTGGTGGCAATGGTGATTTTTGCCACCTTTGTGGCTGCGATGTATACATAACATCCTCTGATGATGTGGTGGAGGACATGATTTTCGTTTGCGCAACATAGATATTATTTCTCGTCAGTTTCCTTTTGTAGGAAGCTGCGAAGGTGGTAGCACATAGTCAAGTTGACATTGACATGCCCGGGTGGGGGTGAGTATGCCAAGGGTAAAGGTTTACTCCTCGTTCGATAGAGTTCGGGAGTCTGGTTTTGATGGGATTTGAGTGTGAGTTGTCAAGTTTCCCAGTTGATCTGGGGGTTGTGGGCTCACAACCAGGATTGGCCAAGAATGAGGTTTTCCTTGGAACAAGAGATGACATGGAAGGTAGTACGGAGTTTGATCCCTTGAATGTCGAGGAATAAGTCACAGGTGAACTTGATTATTCTGTTTTTGTTTAACGACCCATCAGCATTTCGTGCTTTCAGGGGTGGAGTGAGTCAATCGAGAGGGCGGTGATTTCATTTGGCAAATTGATAGTCGATGCAGGAGATTTCTGCACCACTGTCGACTAGGACAAGGGTTTCAACGGCTTTCTTGTCATGGGCAGGAATGTACAATGAAAGGGGAACCCGGATCTCCTGTGATTCAGATTGTACAGTTACATGAGCAAGAGAGGGGGAGACGTGCATTGAGTGCGTTTCCCAAGCTAAAAACCTACAGCAACATTCCCTATCGTTTCATCGTCTGAGCTATTGACAACTTCTTTGACCTTTGTCATCACCGTTTTCACTTTTTTCTCCGTAGGTTTTTTGTTGGTGAAGACAGTGCATGCGGTGGTGGTGTGGCCGGGTTTTCGGCATCAGAAGCAAAGCTTCTTTTCGAAGCATGGACGGAGATTGTGTCAACATCCATGGTGTCAGGGTCTTTGGTTTTCGAGGAGGTGGAAGGGGTGGAGAACCAGTGATAAGCGAAGGTTTGATGACTTCGCTTTTCGATCTCTGCAGCTCGCTCCCATTGGGTTTGAAAGTGGATAGCCTTCACATACCATTCCTCAATCTTGGCTGGTATGGTATCCATCCCCATGATCCGTTGCATGAGGGGGGAGGGAATCCCGACAGAGTAATATCCGATGAGGACATTGTGGTTAGAGATTGCAGCGATAGCTGCATAGTTTTGGAATTCAGACGTGTAGACGGTGAGCGAGGGAGAGAAGGAACCGTCTCATTTTTTCTCCATTCGTTTGGTGGAGAGCCAGGTGATAGCGTTACTGGTGACATCTTTGTGCTTGAACACTTTTTCGAATTCTGTGATAAAGTTCTTGAAGGACCCAAGAGTGATGGTTGTTCCGGTGATTGTACTTTGCTGGAACGTAGTTGCCCAGGTTAGGGCGGCGCCTTTAATCATGTAGGAGAGCACGAAGGCGATCTTCTTCTCATCTTTGTCATACACTTCAGCATTGACATAGAGGTAGAACTGGACAGTGTTCAACCATTGGACGGCAGTGTCATACGACCTGTCGTAGTGTTTGGGGGTACCAATGCGAAGTTCTGTCTTCTTGGTGGAAGACATGGGTGACGAGGGAGGTGGTAAGGCCAGAAGGGTTCTTGGTTGATACGGTGATGTGGGTACTGCCATTACTGGGGATGGTGACGGTGGTGAGGGTGTTTGGGGTAGCGCTAAGCTAGCTGATAGGTTATGTGCTAGGCGAAGGGCGTTGTCGTGGTCTCCCTGGGATGGGAGGTCAAGGTTGGTATCCGAGGAAGGTTGTTCTTCCTGGTTAGAGCATTTAGCGTCGGTGGGAGGTGTCTCAGGACGAGTTCACCACCAGGCGGTGTTCAAGGTTGGTCGTTGATGTGAAATGTTGGAGGACTATACAGCGATAGCCTCATTGAAGAGTTTAGACCTTTGGTTACGACTGTTCTTGGTAGGACCAGGCATAGGCTCAAAAGGAATCAAGGACTTCCAACACGTAGTTGGTGGACACAGGATCAAGGGGTTTCCTTGATAAAGGACAACTAGTCCTGGTGATTGTAGAAGTCACCTAGTCAAGGGTTCAAGGAGGAG
>JBBPSL010000218.1:11291-25332 GCA_038093555.1 Butyriboletus appendiculatus
GCGCTGAGTCAGCCGATTCCTTAACGAGTGCAGTCATCCACGTTCATTCTGTTATGCATTCTTGGAGACATTTCTTTTTCGAGATTGACAGGTGTCAGGTCAATCCTGCTAGGACTTTGTCTGCAGCGGTGCGCAGTATGATGACCACTCGTCTCCGCTGGTCACGAGAGCACACTCATGGGGGTCACACTTTAAACAGCGCTCGGCACCGTGAACGAACGAAAGCTACTGCAAGGTCCAGGCCTAGCAGCCCCAGGATCTATTCAGACTCCGTTTCGCTTGTGGTCGACATCGCGCCTATGACAACAGATCACGACAAGCAAGCACGGCTGTCGTTTGACTTGAGCGTGGCTGACCGTTGAACGACGAGCATGGACGTGCGTGGAGGTGTGTGGATGGCCGCGCCGAATGAGCTGAAAAAATAGGCTATTGGGGGATTACCAGAGCACAGGATCAACGTCGACATATCCGGAAGGCGCGGCAAAGACACCGAGTCCCCTCGATCAATCCTGTCAATGTTTCACGTTTGTCATACCGCTCAGCCAGACATTTCGAAATATTGAGCGACCTTCAATCTGAGCGGGTCACCTCCAATCTTGTGCAGGTTCGTCCAGGCCATGGGTACGACGGCGACGCGACGGTATCGAACAAAGGGGACGAGGAGCCGTCTGGTCGTTTCCAATTTCAAAAGGCTCCCTCAAATTTTCTGAGCGACGGTGAGAGCAGCTGCCGCGGTTGTCGACGCTCCCGGCTCCCGACGACAACAGACACATTCTCGCTCCCCCTCGGAAAATCCTTCTTTTGAAATCATGCGCGGATGTAAACAATCTCTCCGTCCTTTTTTTTTCGTTTCCGCGTCCATCCGCTCCTGTTTAACAGCCCTCCTCTCCCTTTGCGACACAGCCTCGTCCTCCCCCTCCACGCGCTGCTCCTCCACGGCGTGTTTTCCTTCCTGCGGAGACAACGTCGAAGCGAATGGCCTGTGGACCCCTCGAGATCCTCCACGCCGTTGTATATCTCCACGAAAAACCGAGTCACGCACCCGATCTCTCCTCAGATACGGCCCTCCCATGTGCAGGCCACCACCAACCGATCACGCAACATCTCGCTTGCGCGATCCGACAGACAGCGACACCGAACGAGACCAGGACACATCCTCGTGGCAACTACATCGGTCAGTGGAGCAACTCCGTGCACCCGAGAGAAGGCGAAGCACAGACGAAACCACTCAATCCCCTTACGACATCCCTCTGCTGACTCGTGCATTCGACTGGCCATCGCCTGAACGGGATGAACCCCCGCCAAGATTCCCACCGCGATTCAGCCCCGGCGACGACCCACCGCTCACACCGATCATTGACCCTCAGAGCGAGCGAGGATCGGCATCATCTCACCGTGGTGAGCGAACCGAGCGATGCATCACAGACCATCCAAGTTGACCTTGACCCAGATTACTCTGATTCCCGGCTACTTCGCCCGCCGCACTACACAGATTCACAATACGGTCGACACCGCTCGGCACCGTTGTATGGCTCCGACGACTGGGACAGGAGAACGTCCTTTGGTCCATTGCCACCTCCAGGGTCACACCCAGAAGGATCTTCGTCCAGGGTCGTCCTCCCCCCGGTGAGCCATCTGCTCGGAGAGCTGGGCATGCTGTCTCCGGACCTTTATGAACCTGCTCCGGTGTTACCTCAACTGCGGCTGCCGGAGGAGCAGGTTATGGCACGGATCCCGAGTGCGAACGAGGAGGAGGATGAGCGGACGACGGAGACGGACATGCACAGACGGGGAAAGAGAGGGCGGGTCGAGATGGGAGCAGAAGGAGAGGAAAAGGGGCCAGCCGTTCGCAAGATCTACGTTGCGTGTGATTTCTGCAGAGGTGAGTGGGACGGAGAGAGGGCCGCAAAGGAGATAAATGACACTCGTGCAGGACGGAAACTGCGGTGCGACGGGGGACGGCCGCGATGTTCCAACTGCGAGACGCGCTCTCTGGCGTGCAAGTACCAGGAGCACCCCCGACGGCGAGGGCCGGGGAAGGCGCCGAAGGGGTCACGGGGGAAGAAGACGGGGAGGAAGAGCGCGGGGGATCCGGATATGGCCGGACCCTCGGGGGTTCCATAAAAGGGAATCTGGGCGGGAGAACGTCTAGAACGGAATAAAATAATAAAATATAATAATATACATCTATGACTATTGTATAGTTCCGCGGTAGAGATAATAAAAATACAAGGTAGCACGGAGGGATCCGATTGGCTCGGTATCTGACGCTCGGCTCCGTTGAGGCCCTCTTTTATCATCCCCGCGCCAGCCTCGCCTCGCGGGCAACCCTCGCTCTGTCTCCCCCGAACGGACTGGCACGGACGTCGTCCTCACCATGTCGCTCGTCGTCGACAACACCGATCTCCCCTTCCTCCCCGACGCCAACGACCGCCACATATCCCGCCAGCCCATCCGCCCCTTTACTCCCGTCATTCACACCAACCGCTACTCCCCAAACGGCATGCACCCCGGAACAGCTGGCAACGCCCTCGATCCCCTCCCCGGCAACGTCAGAGGCTACACCCTCATGGTTGCTGGTCAGCGCACCGGAAAGACGTCCTTCCTCCGTCTCCTCCTCGACACCAGCGACATCTCCCAAACCGCCAGCAAGGACCAGCTCGCCTCCGTCGCAAAATTCGTACAGGGTTGCAGCGGCCACACCTCCCACATTCGCTCCGCCTCCATCAATATCGACCTCGACCTCGACCCAAACACTTCTCCTCTCATCCTTGCTCTCACCCTCATCGACACTCCCTCCCTCGACTTTGCCGACGACCATGCCGCCGAGCGGACCATCCAGGAAATCATCCGCCAGGTCGACTCCCGATTCGCAGACGGCATCGACGACGTCAGTCTTTCATATTCTCCCCCTCCTCCCCCTCCCCCTCACTCATCCCTCCAGGATTGGAAGGCACAGACAGGGGACCACAACATACACCTGTGCGTTCCCTTGACATGGGCGCTTAACCCCCGTATCTCATGCAACTGACCCACCCCACCCATCCAGGTGTATATACTTTTTGGATCCCGACATGATCGTCCCCCCTTCCGTCCCTGGCCCTCCCGCCCCCCTCGTCTCCAGGGCTCGCACCAACAGTTTCTCCCATACTGACACCGAGCCCGTCATCCTTGAGCCACCAGTGACCACCAATCCTATTCTCTGCCGTCCAACCCTCCCCGCCGTGGAAATCAACACAATAAGAAGGCTGTCTGCCCGAGTCAACGTGCTTCCCGTGATAGCGCGCGCGGACACGTTGACAAACGACCGTCTAACAGCTGTCAAGATGGCCGTACGCCGAGATCTCGCAGAAGCCGGCATTGGCTTCGGGATCTTCGATATGGACACGCACCCGCAGTATCAGCACCGTAAAGACGTGGCCGAGTCTGGCCTCCCTGTCAAGAGTGAAATGGTCAATGGCTATGGCAGCCACACGACCAGGTCTTCTCCCGGTCAGCCGTCTCCTCCAACCTCGCCCGCGACTCCTCTCTTGCGTCTTCCTTATGCACTCATATCCCCCGAAATCTACTCGCATAGCGATGGCGTCACTCACCTGCCCCTTTCGCGTCATGAATTAGTCCAGCAGTACACCCCGTCATCCCATCAGCCATCTTCCAAGCTCGTTCGCGGCAAGTTCACACGGAGCTACCGGTGGGGATCCATGGACGTGCTCGACCCTAATCAGTGTGACTTTAACCCGTTACGACATGCCATCTTCCACCACATGGAGGTAGGTGGTACGGACGATCGCTCCCCCTTGTCAACGTTGACGCCATGACAGACGTTGCAGAAATACACCCGAGAGTATCTTTTCGACAAATTCAGGAATGAGTATCTCATCCAGCACCACTCTGCTAATCATCCTCTCCACGCACACCAAATACAACAGAATATGGTTCCGCGCACTCAACTTGCTGCCTTGTCACACACACCACGGCCCGTCTTGAGCATCGAGACGTGTGGACATGGGCCCGTTCGGCACCCTCCCTTGTCTATTTCCCGAGATGTTCCGCCAGGGACAGACGCGCGTGCCATGCCTATCTCGAGGACCATGGGCGATGGTCCGGCCGTTCCTCCCAACCATGTCAAGACCACTGGCAGTAAGCCGCACTTTCACCCTTATCCGACGACCCCATTTGAGCACGTTCACTAGGGTCTTCGAAACAGCGGACGAAGAAGATTACCGTTGCATGTAATTTTTGCCGATGTGCGTCGCAGAAGCTCTTACGGAAGATGATTGAGACTGAACCGATCGTGCCACAGCTCGTAAACTCAAATGCGATGGCGGACGTCCTGCCTGCGGTCAGTGTGTCAAGCGGTCCAATCCCTGTGATTATATGCCGCAGACGAGCAAGCGGCGCAACTCCCACAGACGCAAGGAGGACGAGAGCGAGTCTGAAGGCAGTGCGGAGGAGAGATCGGCGGATGAAAACGATCCGTCGGTCTCTCCCGAGATGCCCTCCCAACCGTTGTCGCGGAGGAGCTCGAACGTCGAGAAGCGTCCGGTTTTAGAGGGCTTCCCGCAAGCTGTAGCTGGACCGTCCGAGCCTCGGGAACCACTCCCCATCATCACCCCAGTCGTCCGGCCGAAACACGCCCCTTCTGGACCTCCGGCTCCGGACGGACGTCCCCTGTTCAAGGATAACGAGCTGCCGCATATCGCCACACTCGCGCTTCCTGAAAGCTCCCCGGCAGCAACGATGACGGCGCCCCCGCTCCCGCCGATCAGACCGGCATCAGAGCAGCAGGCCGCCCAAAGGAAGCGTGCGTCTACCGTGCCAGGAAGAACCCCCCGTCAAACCACGAGCGCAGGGCCCAAGGTAGTGGCTTGCAATTTTTGCCGAGGTGAGATGCCCGACAGGGTCGAGCGTGCCTGAGTTGATGGTGTTTATAGCACGGAAAACCAAATGTGATGGTGCTCATCCAGCATGTTCGAGCTGCGCACGGCGTTCGCTCCCGTGCAACTACAATCATGACAGTGGCAACAATGGCGCGAACAAAAAGGGCTCTCGACGTGCCTCCCTATCATCAAAAGTCCCACCAAGCGTCGTGGCCCCTTCAGTACATTCCCCTCCCACCCAGTCACCCCCGTCTTCTACCGTAGTTGGCGACGTACGTTATCAGAACGGCACCCCCCTTGAGGACACGCCTGGGGAATCCATGGATGTTGACCTGAAAAGAAAAATCGACGACCTCGAGTCTTCCCAGATCCAAAAGAGAATGAGGGTGGATGAATCCACCGGTCACATGATACCCTGAAGAACACTTGTATCACACATCTCCCGGAGGTTCTGGCTACCCCGCGAGTCTTATCACCCCCGTACATCCCATGTCATATCTTCCGTCCAAGTATGGACTGTAGAAGCATTGATTCGTTCATGCTCGCTCCGTGGAAGCTTGCTCTCACATCACTCGGAAGTCGTCGAATCGTCGTTTTTGGGTTATCTCGTTTTTCGCAGTCGGACCGTCTTGTACTGTACTTTTCTGTCTCTGGTTCTGAAGCGATTCATCTTTCTATTCACTGTCGTTTGTTTTCGACCACAGCTATCGATCATCATCTTCTGTATGTATGTTTGGAAAATGAAAGTTTTCGAGACAGCGAAAGAGGCGTCGAGTGAACAAGTATGTGAGGTTGGTTGCCATGTCGAAAGGGGGGTCCCTTAATTTTATAAGCGTCTCTTTCTCCGTTTGCGTGTTTTCAAAGCGGCCTTCTTCCACAAAGAAACTGAAACTCTGTACATCTCATCTCGTCCTATCCAGCAGGCCGCGAACGTTCTTTACTCGTTTTCCCTGTCCACTCGTTCTTGTTCATTTTGTATACCAACTCGCGGACTACGGCCATGTTTTCGTTCCGGAAGCGGCCTAGAGCCAACAGCGCAGGCAGCGTTGCTCCGTTGAAAACATCCCCGTCGCTGCCAGAGCTCAATCCGCAAGGTATTCCGTGGCCAGAGAACCTAGTGGATGTCTCAGTGTTGCGCGAAACGCCCCCAATCCCGGAGCCTCACCTATACCAAGGTGCGGTCAAAAGCTCTCTCCACTCCCTCGACCATGCCCCCATTCCTTTCCATAAACCGTTTCGCATTCACTCAGGTCAACCTCCCGAGACGCCAGACGCAAAACCTGCCAAAATTTCTTCTTTGTATACATCGCCTTATCCCCCTTCTGCGTTCGAGAATTGGAGAAGTCCATCCAGTGCTGGCACTACGACCCGTCGGACTCAACGCAGGAGCCGTACTCCGCCAGCTTTCAACCTCATGGTTCGTTCCCTCGCCCTCCAGTGACTTTCCTCGCTCACACCCGCGTCAGGTCGTCGGTGCGCGTGGCACCGGCAAAACATCCCTTTTGCGCCTCTTGCTCGACACGGCTGACATATCCCCTGCCGCCACCGGGGATCAACGCGTTGCCCTGGATCGTTTCCTGAAAGGCAGCCTGAAACACACGCCGACCATCGAAACGGCATGTATTGAAATATGCGAATCTCGGTATGACAGAGTGCTTTTGACGGTCATTGATACCCCGGGCCTAGAGTTCACCTCGGGGAAAGAGTTGGACGTCGAGCATCAAGTCACCAATATTATCAAATACATCGACGAACACTATGCGGCCACCATGAACGAGGTTCGTAAGCCTTAGCTGTCGTGATTTGCCCCCGCTTAGAGCTCCGTTCAGGAATCCAAGGTGGTCAGGCAGAGCAGAGGGGATCAACATGTGCATCTGTAAGAGACTGGTCACGCACACTTTTTGCACCCTCGTCTGACTGCTCCCAGATGCATCTTCCTGATTGACCCCACGTTGACGAGGAGCGTTGCTCGCGGACATCGCGGGCATGGGAGGACCGTTTCTGAAGCCACGGTGTCTCTGTTTCCGACAGTCGATCAGGCCGACGAGTATTCCGGTGATATTATGATGTCACCCGCCGAACTGCGCGTGATCAGTCGCCTCTCGGCCCGTGTCAACCTGCTTCCTGTTATCGCCAAGGCGGATTCTCTCACAGACGAAAGCCTATTCGCAGTGAAGACGGCTGTGCGTAGAGGGTTACGACAGGCCGGTCTGGGCTTTGGCGTGTTTTCTGCTCCGAAGCCTGGAGAGGAGCCCCATTTACAGTCGCCCCCTCGGGAGGAGGTTACGGACGGTTCGCAAAATGGAGTCAATGGTTCCCATCACGTTGAGAATGGCGACTCTCACGGTGATGGTGATATCGAAAAGGACAGAGTGTCGCGTACCGTGATCAGACTGAAAGGGACCCGATCCCGCTCCCGCTCGCGTCGGGACCTCTCGTCTATCGCGCATGACGAAAGGGAACCTCAGTACCCCGACGAGACCGACGAAGAAACCGTCGCAAACATCCGCTTCTCGGCCAAAACTGTAACCAAGGTTGACCTCGACACCTTGCTCCCGTTCGCGCTCATCGCTCCAGAGCCTCTGAGCTCCCCGCAACTTCGGCGGCCACGACCCGTGACGGTCGATTCCAACTATTCCTTCAGTCACGAGGACGGAGAGAGAACGTCTAGCCCTGTGGAAACGATCACGACTCAAGAGAGCCCCATCGTACCTCGCAAATCAGCCGTATCTATGACTCCGCCAGAGAGTCTCAGAGGCGTGTTTACGAGGAAGTTCCGATGGGGGACTGTTGACGTACTTAACCCTGAGCACTGCGATTTTGCAGCGCTTCGAACGGCTATCCTGCTAACACACATGAAGGTCTGTTTGCACCACATTACGTGGGCTGTCGTGCTATTCAAGGCAATAACGCTCACACGGTTGATTGAAATGGCAGGTTCTCAAGGCCCACACCCGAGAGGTTCTGTATGAGAAGTATAGGACTGAGAAGCTTCTCGCAAAACGCGCCACTCGGTCCATAGGTCCTGAGGAGACGAAGCGTCTTTTCGAAGGTGAGCAGCTCCGTGCTTTCCTGATGGAAAATGCGTGTTGATGCACCCGTCCAGATCTCGGGTTGTAGTATATATTTAGTGCCTGCTCCTGAACCGTTCGTGTTCTTGCTTATCGCGCCTCTTTTTTTCGTGCATCGCTTACCAATTTGTGTTTCTGACTCGATACCTCGCCTTCCTTGCCGTTTATTGCATACAGCTCTATATGTGACATCTTTGCCCATGGGCCTAGTAAGGATCTTTTGTTTTCTTGTTTCACGTTATGCGCGTTGGGTTGCATACCAATTGCGTATAACAATTGAGCCCCGTTCGTTTGATATACATCTTGCTTCTCGAAGCGTTATCTTGAGCAAGGAAGTCTACATTGCCAAGAACGGGAAGAAAGTACAAGCACGAGGAGAACGTCTACCAAGGGGGGTGGATACATCAGACGTGTCTCACAGCAAGCCGATCAATTTCTTCGTCTGTCAATCCGTCCAATCGACGGAGGAGGTAGTCGACCTTTGAATGGAGTTGATTGATGTGATCTTGAGATCGATGTTATCAACGTACCTCGACTTCTTTGGTAAGGGGAATAATATAATTTTCATACAACTCCACGACCCCGTCTACATCTATCTTGGCTGTGCCGTTCGCATGGGAATTGGCGATAGCATCGCCATCGGGATTGAATTCTTGTGCATATATGGAGGCCTTTTTGCGCAGACGCAAGAGCAGCTTACGCTCCACCTCC
The DNA here is from genome assembly GCA_038093555.1 of Butyriboletus appendiculatus. NCBI lineage: Eukaryota > Fungi > Basidiomycota > Agaricomycetes > Boletales > Boletaceae > Butyriboletus > Butyriboletus appendiculatus. The sequence continues at coordinate 19,954 of JBBPSL010000218.1, forward strand.
GGTTTGGTGATGAGCGCTTCAAGGGCTTGCCTGTTTGGCTTGCGAATGTGAGGGATGAATGCGGCAGGGTCAGCGGAGAATTTTGACTCTGATACGAATTTCCCTGAATAACTCGTCAGCCACCGTGTCTCGTGACGAGATTGAGATTGGAGGATACCGTAATGGACACGCTTGCTGATAGCTTGCAGCACCTCGACGTCGATGGTGGCAGCACTGCCATAGTTGCCGTCGTCCTCGACCTCTTCGTCACCGACGATGCCATTCAAGTGCTTGGATGCCGAGAGGGCTAGAGTGGCGCGTTTCGTGATGCGTGGGACGATGGTGCGTGTGTAAAATAAAAGTATGGTGGGGTTTGCGTTGATATCGTTTGGATGAAGGATGTTTGGAAAGTCGAGCGATCTCAAAACGGGCGGGGGAAGATCGCTCGTAAACGGATATTCGTCCGGACTGTCTACGTCGTCTGCAACGGGCAATATATGAACGATAACCATACCTGGTGTATCTGCGCGCTTTCGCTGTGGCGGGGAGGGCAGGCCAAGTTTAGAGCTAAAAAATACAAAACAAAGGGAGACAGACCATGGAACGTTTCAGTCTCTTTCAAGAACCACTCTAGCCAGCTGCCGTCGAAACCCAATTCTTTGAGCTCGGGAAAGGCGGCGGGGATGTACATCTGCGGATTGTGAGCGAATTGGGCCCGTTCTATCAGATCAAAGATGATGGTATCCTCGAGCCGGACCAGGACTGATCGGATGCGTTCTAGCGAGAGGGGGTCTTGCTCGAGCATAAAATTCTGGGACAGCATGTTGGGCGTGTACGGACGAGGACGTCGTGGTTGGGGGAAGGCTTCAAGTGGGCGTACGGCGGCGGGGTTTTAGGGGGACGTTTATAAGGCAGTGAAGGGTCTTGAATGCAGGCAGGTTCACGTTTACGGCGCGCGATCGGACGATATCGATGTTGTGAGCTGAAGTATCCGTCAGTTGGCAGAGCTGGAATAATTTATCTGCGAGAGAATGCAATACAAACTTGCTCGCGGATGCACCGCAAGGCATAGCCAACCGACCGTTGCAATGCGCTTTGCAACAGACTAGACCAGAAGCGCCGTCGGTCATCATGAGCGGGGATAAGACGAGGCTATCGGCCGATTTCTCTTCTCGGCCGATCGATTCAAGTGGACCTTAAACGTGGCAGTAAACGAACATGCCGCCGCTAAACTCTCCGCAAGACTAACCGTAGAATCGAATAGATTACCTGTATCTCTCAACACAGTGTTTACGTCCAGAATATTGCCAGCTATTGGGAGTGTCACCCCTGAAGATAAAGTTTCCGATTGCCTAAACCCCTCCGTCATGTCCTTGTGGAACTTGAAGTAGGTCCGTGTAATACTAGGACTGCGTTGCACCCCTCCGACTCTCTAATCTACTTTAGGATGGTCTCTACAAGCGTAATATTCGTTGTCGTTAATGAGGAGATTCGAGAGCCCTCATACGCGATCGAATCGCTTGGTCCTGGTGGAAAACGGTCCGAGGATCGATTACACATTCGGTTGCCCCTAAACAGTATATAAGAACGTTTCAAGCGAGATCGAGACCTCGGAAAACCTCCATCATGGCTCCCCCTGCAGCAACGTCCGCTAATATGTTCTACGGTAGGATCTACCCCGAAAACCCAAACCTTGCCAAAAAGAACGACCCTGTTGCGGAGACGACCCAATATGATGTCTGCGAGGACTATCAAGGGAACTATCGCTTCGCCCCAATCGAGGAGGCCCAAGTTTCGAGGGCCATGATCAAACGGTTAGACGTTCCTGCCTATCGTCAGTAGGCACCTTACCCGTTTTCACTTAGCTACTTCAACATGATGTACGAACGAACCGTGTCGGACGTGGTTATCGTTGGTGCTGGAAGTGCTGGCTTGTCCTGTGCTTACCATCTTGCGACGAGTCGACCCGACCTCAAAGTCACCATGCTGGAAGCCAACGTTGCTCCAGGTGGTGGGGCTTGGCTTGGCGGCCAATTGATGACACCGATGGTGTGCATCCAATCCTCCCAATCTCTAATTCCTTACATTCCCGTAGATCGTCCGTAAGCCGGCGGATCGCTTCTTACGGGAAATCGGAATCCCGTACGAGGACGAAGGTGCCTTTGTGGTTGTCAAACACGCCGCCCTCTTCACGTCTACGCTCTTGTCCAAAGTCTTGGCCCTTCCTAATGTCGTGATGATGAACGCAACCGCAGTAGAAGATCTCATCATCCGCACCGACTTTCAGGGCCGCCAGCGCGTCTCCGGAGTTGTCACCAACTGGACCCTTGTCTCGCTCAACCACGATACGCAGTCTTGCATGGACCCCAATACGATCACCGCACCCATAGTAATCTCTGCAACCGGCCACGATGGTCCTATGGGCGCATTTTCAGCCAAGCGATTGGTCAGTGCGGGCTTACTAAAAGAACTCGGCAACATGAGGGGCTTGGACATGAACCGCGCCGAGCCAGCTATCGTCAATAGCACGCGCGAGGTGACTCCTGGACTTATCATGGCGGGTGAGTGGACATTATAAAGTCTAGAACGTACCGTGACACCTGGATCGGCAGGTATGGAATTGTCGGAGCATGATGGCTCACACCGTATGGGACCTACTTTTGGAGCAATGATGGCGAGTGGTATCAAAGCCGCCAAAGAGGCCATCAGGATCCTCGACTCCGCACAGATTGTCGATGGCAAAGTCGTCTCGATTCACTGAGGAATGTGTTATCCTGTAACCCGTGTATAAATATGTACATAGTCGCCTGCAAGTTCAAGTTGTACGCTGGTGTTGCCGATGTTATGTAATTGACCCTGTTTCGTTGTCATCACTTGCTCTACCGTTTCATGTCGCCTTCCACACAGAGTCCCAGAGAAAACGCTCGCGCGTTGATCCATGTCAAGGATGGTATCGAGGCAGAGATAAGTCTCCAGCTCTCCATACTCAGAACAAATAACTGCGATATGACAACCCCCCTCGTCGATGCCGAAGGCTTTCCACGCGCCGACCTGGACATTTACGCGATTCGTTCTGCACGGACTCGTATAGTCGAGCTGAGGAACGATCTCAAGTATACCATGGACGAGATCGAGAAAGCATTGCAAAAGGTCTATGATCCCTCCCTCGCACCTCCTCCCATTTCATCCCCAGCACCTGCTGATGCATCATCGACGCCGAGCACGCATACAGGAGAAAGCCTGTCCCCTTTTGCGAAAGTAGACGGCGTCGCACCGGACAGTCCTGCCGCGCATGCGGTATGCCCACGCTCTGTTCACAAGTTGCGTTACTTGACGCTTAAAATAGGGGCTTCGCCGCGAAGACCTCATCATAAAATTCGGTCATTTGACTACCGCCTCGTTCTCAGCTTCATCTTTGGAACCTTTGGCTGACCTCGTTGGCCGCAATGAAAACGTACGTTTGTCAATGATTATCCTCTCAACGGTGTTAAGCCAGTGCGTTGCAGCACGAATTGTGTATACAAGTACTCCGCGATGGTCAGGAATTATCATTGCAATTTACCCCTCGAAAAGGCTGGGGAGGCAGGGGGCTACTTGGGTGCGGTTATTTTTTTTTCATCACCATGGATTTGCGTGTTGAGTTCTGTCACAAAAGCTGCCACATAGTTCCCCATAATCGTGCATCATAAATTAGTGTCCTCGTTGGGGAGTGTATGTACGAGGTAACTGGAAACTAGGCCACATGTATGGCTTTGTGACCAGTGGAATAATCAAAGGTTGTACAAGAGGCATCTAGCCGGGAATGAATGATGCTTCCACCAATAAACATATCTCTTAGCCAGACACTGCTCACGGTTGCCACCATGCATCCCCCAGCACATCTGCATTTACCTCTAGGGGGGGTAAGTTCTGATGTACCAAGTGTTCTACGCCCGAATACCGAACCAAGGTTCCTACCAAAGGTCTTTCTTCTCCACTAGGTATGTCAGTGTACTCGATGATAGACACGCCGGTGTTTAGGCAGTACTCGATTTCGACACCCTCACGGCAAGTCACCGCTCCGTTTGCCTGCAGTGCAGTAAGGAGAATCAGGACAAAGCCTCCATGAGAGACCACGAGGATGTTATGGGGCTGTTCGACGGGGACACCTTCTTTGACCGTCGCCACCATGTAGTTCTCGACCGAATTCGCATACCAAGCCAGACACCTCGCAGCAAATTCGGGCATCGTTTCTGCAGAGGGTGTCGGCGTGTCAGATCCCGGGATGTCGTCTCGCGATTCACCGAGATAATACTGCGACAACAACCGCCATCGAGCGGACGATAAACTCGAGCAGCGTCGGGGGTGGCACGCGGTGTACTCACTCGTTCCCGGATCGACGCGTCCTTTTCCAGAACGACGTCGGGGTGGTATTGGAGAATACACTCGGCGGTCTGGGGAGAAAACTAAACCGATTGTTGGAGACGGAAGACGGTATGGTCTCACCTTGAGTGCCCTTTGGAGGTCACTGCTCAACGCTCTTACAAACGGTACGTCCTTGAGAGCGTCGCCGACCAGCATGGATTGCTTTAGCCCGGTTTCGTTGAGTGGGACGTCCGATTGACCTTGTAACTTTCGCGTTCTGTTCCAATCTGTTTCGCCATGTCGCACGATATAAACGCGAAACTTGACTGACATGGAGCCAGATGGACGGAGACGCTCGAGACAGCGGGGTCAAGGGAAACGGAAACTTGAATCCGGGGCCGGCATAAGAGCGATCTGGGGAGCTGCAACTCCCACGATGAGTTATGGCATGGACCTTGCGTATGGGGGTGAGCTTTCCGAAGCGTTCAAAAGTCCAACCAGCGAATGTTTTTGTTGGAGCGAACAGAGCACAAGGGGGAATGACCAGATGAGCTGAAAGGGTGCGAGTAGACCAGGCCGAATGTTCGACGGCATATCTGTCTGCCCAAGCATACTACACGACCAAACAATTCTGCATGGTGATCAACATGAAACTTTACAAAGATCTTGTGTAATGATGACTACTGCCTTCAAATAAAGTGCGGTAGCGCAAGTGTTCTGCAAAGAAGACATCGTTCGATCAGAAATACTACAGCTTCGGTACGGACCCATACGCAAGCGCGCTGTTCATCCGGATACGCTCTTCGTGGTGTCCGAGTCCCGTCACAATATCAAGCACTTCCCGAACTGAAGACGACAAACCACCTTCATTCACCCAACGCACAAATACCTCGGCATCCACGTCCCGCTCTGATATCTTCGTGTTGTGTGACCACACCGCATGTTCAAGAAGCATCGCCGCTGACGCAGCGTACCCCACTAGCATCAGACCTGGCCGGGGTAGTAGAGGCGAGATCCTCGTGGGATGACGGTAAATGTCATCGATCGTTTGGAAAG
>JBBPSL010000219.1:0-19644 GCA_038093555.1 Butyriboletus appendiculatus
CAAGTGTAAACCCCTATCTAGTATATAAAGGCCCAAGAGCCGCCAGAGGACCTCAGTCTTGTCCTCTTGGTCTTTCCCACTCATTGCTAGTGAGGGCTAGGAGCTACTTGATCAATCCTCATTGTCTCTTGTCTTGATCAACCTTACTGGTAAGGTCTGGTCGTTTCACAAGTAGTTCCCATTGAACCTGTGTCTCGAAGCTCTCAACTAGAGATGAAGAACACTAATGGGGAAATGGTGTCAAGGACAGTACACGAAACACAACTACCAATCACTGCCGCATACGCGTGTACAGATTACATAGCACAAGGTCAAACACTGTCGTCAGTCATAGTCGACATTACTTCACCCCTGACCGGGGCACTTAGCCTGTTCAACCTTTACATGGCCCTATCCCATAGCCGAGGACACGACAACATACAGATTTTACAAGACTTCGACAAGAAATGGTTTAAAAAAGGGCACAATGAACACCTATTGCAGGAGGATGATCGACTACAAAATCTCGATGCTCAGACAACGACATGGTGGAAAGAAGTAAAACAGAGACAGAAAATAACACCTTCATGATTGATTTATGAACAACCTTTGTTTCTCTACTACTGAGTCTTGTACGAGTACGTGCACGAGAAACTATTTGGTTGCGCGTGGCGCGATTTGGCGGTGTTGTCTCCGTTGGTCAGGGGCTGAATAATGACACGGCAAGAGACCTTGCAAGCAAGGTAATATTAATATTTTTTGGTCCCGATGCGATGCAGGAGGAGCAAGTCTAGTAACTGACAAATGGATCAAATGTATGATATACGTTGCGGAAAGCAATGCGAAAACCGAGAACATGTGCGAGTGAAGTTTGAGATTGGAGCAAGAGATCCGGAAAACAAAGACAGACGAATTCCCCAAGACAGCATGCCAACTACAAGATATCTAGCGTCCGTATCTTCTGCACGAGATAGTACGGTGAAACGTTCTCGAGCAGCTGTACGACGATATGGTGACCAGATGCGACACGTTTGTATTCATTGTGGGATAGAGGAACGAGCAATAGTGCGCCGAAAGGCTGTCTGAGACGCGCGAAAAGCCGCAACGCTCTGGTAAGCTTGTCGTATGAAGGAGATGCGCTGGGTGGTGAGGAGGAAGACAGCACGTCGGAATCGCTATCCCCGCCATCCCCATCGACTGGGGTGAGCGGTTCGGCGACATCTTCCAGATCCTCGGAAGGAAGGCCAGGATCGAGGAGGCACTGGAGCCATGGATGCACGAACACCAGATTCTTCATGTTAGATAGGTCCTCCGTCGTCTTGATCTCGACGTTCCCGAGTGCGGATGTCACGGCGCTATAAACACGCTGAGAATCACCGTTCGAGGTTGACAGACTTCTCAACGGGAACATGATGCAAGATAAGCTCAAGCGACGACTGACGAGACGCGGCGATGGGAGAACGATGACTCGATCGTATAGCACTACAGCCGAGTTGAGATATGAGGATGTCCGTAGTTCCGTCACCAACGCGTCCATCTTGTCATCTTCGATTAGTGACGGGATATAGGATGATGCTGGCTCGCGATATACACCAATGTCCACAGGAAGACAGCTGTTATAATCGGATGCCTTCCCCGTCCAGGCTAGAATTGTGACATCACCTGAACGAGTCAACACCTCTTGTAGGAGGCGACCTAGAGCGCGTTGTTGGCCCTCGCCATACGTGACCGGGATAGAGACATCAAAGATACCGAAGAGCGAGTAGGCTATATCCTCTTGTTTCGTAGAGATGCGCGTCGAGGCAAGACAGAGTTTCTGTCGTACGTTCTCCGATCCGGGTCGGAGAGAGAGTAGAGCTTGTACATCAACACCATTTGCAGCTGCCATCTCGTCCATTATTGCGGATGAATCCTTGTGGTTATACACACTCTCCTGAGGAAGATAAGGTTTCCAATCTTCGGTGTAGAAGCGGATGACTCGTGATGCAAAGAATTCTTGCAATGTCCATGCACGGGTGTTCCAAAAACTCTCCTCGAGCGCACCCAGCTCCGAGTCAGATCGTACACCCTTTAGGTGAACGATCGTCAGGGCGGATTCGTGGTACCACTGAAACATTGAAGTCAGAGATTCTTGGAGCGCTGAGCTGTCTGCCTTGTTGATACAACACGTATCAGACCATGCCCAGCGCAACCCAGCATCCCGCACCATCATGCAGAACATCATCAACTTCAGGACTGGGGGAGAAGCTGCCAGTTGGTTTACCGAATCGTGGAGGACATCGTTGAACAGCGGTTCAGCTCCTTCCCAAGTATGGGAGAACGTGCCATATCGGAAGAATTGCCGAACAGTCTGTGTGATACGAAAGTCGTCGAGCCTTGTCGTCATGGATGCAACGAGCTCCTTGAATATTGGATCACCTTCAAATTCGTTTAAACGCTCGTGCTTGTCACAAAGGCGACCGGTCTCCGTGCTAATGAGGATGAGTGGAGTGTCCCGCTGAGTCCGCTTGACAGAGTTGCGAATGGCCGCCATCGTCTGCGATGGGCTCACATAGCGTTTACGCAAATCTGCGAGACACAAATGCTCAGACGATGCTTTCATGCGAACCGGAAGATATTTACCCCGAGTGGAAGGATCAGGAGATTTTTCAAGCATCAAAAGCATGTCGTTATAGGCAATAATTGCTTCATCGTAACGGTGAGCGCCCAGTAGTGCTGCATGCATTCTTTCGTAACCACGTGGACATGACGGGTCGAGTTTGATCGCCTGGAATCGCGTTGGTTATGTGCTCCAGTGTAAATCAGGATACACGTACTGCATTGGCGTCCTTCAGGGAATCTTGCCATAATCCAATCGCAGCTCGTGCTTCGCTTCGTTTGGTCAAAAGGTCTGTCGATGAAGGCTCTAGGGACAACGCTGTAGTGTAATGGACAACAGCATCATTGTATAAAGCACTGTGCATGGCGTCATCTCCGCATTGCTTTGATTTCTTGAGACAACGCGCTTTGAAGTCTGATGTTTAATGTCAGCGGGTGCCAAGGGTCACGAACCAAATAGGTAGTCCTCACCAGCAACCCACTCGGTTTCATCTGTGGATTCTGTTTCCTTCTCGAGGATGTTCATCGTTGTGGGGACAGAACCTGTCGCATCGGTGCGTTGCGGTTGGAACCCTTCATCGCGTTCAGCTTGCATATCACGATTACCCATATCCTCTCCTAGCTCGCTCTGCAACTGCTGGAAACACTTGACTGCCTCCGCAGTCCGACCGTCCTCTTCAAGAACATTGCAGATCGCCCGGTAGATGGCAAGGTTTGGAATCTTGAACTGATCCGAAAAGATTGTGTCAACAAGCGGCTTCAAACTATCATGGAGGGCTTACCTTGGCGGCGACAGTCAATGCTTCATTTGCTGAGCTGACCATCAGCGCCATCCTCGCCCACTTGACTAGTAAGCTGTCCGGATTCGATGGTCTGAGTAGCAACGCGGTGGAGTAGGCTGCAACCGCTTCGTCCCGTTTCTCGGCGCTCGATGCCTCGTCTCCACACATTTCCAGCGTCGATATGCATTTACTCTTAAATTCTGATGGTAGAATTTGAATACTTTATCCTGATGTGCGTCGCCATAACTCACTAGCAAACCACTCCATTATCGACCTGTTGTCTGTGACTATCTCGCTTGCGGTATTCATGATCTTGAAGAGACAGATCGCAGCATCAATTACGCGGCCCTCGTCATACAGGGTTTCGCATTCATCTTTCCGTTCATGTGCACGAATGATCTGGACGAGGCCACCTGCCCTGTGGTGGAAAACATCATTATCGGTGCGGAGTTGCTGGACGGTCTCTTCCAGCTGGTCGATTTTGCTGTCTGATGGAAAGGGATTTCAATGACGCGGGCGTCAGGATGGCGATAGACACACTCACAAAGGTCATTGGTTTCATTGAGGGTATCCGCTCTATTGGAGAGCTGGTTATGGAGTTGCTGAGCAATTCCTTGGACACGCGCAAGTTCGTCCTCTAATAGACACAGATGTTAGTGAAGCGCGGGTCAGGGTGACGATGGACGCACTTGAGGTCTTCTCTTGTGCTTGAAGGGACTCGATGGTTTCGTTCAGGCTACGTTGGGAGTCGCAAAGCTGGTCACGGAGACGCGCAATTTCACTGTCTAACGAATGTGGATGTCAATGACACGCGAGTCAGGGTGCGAATCAAATCACCTGAGCTCTCCTTTTGTGCACGAAGGGACACGAGTGTCTTTTCGAGATCGGCTTTTTCTGCTCCGATGCGCCACCTATCCCGCTCAACCAAAATCTGCATCAGGCAACAAAGCGGTTTGTGATTAGGGAACCGTCTCATGCACGGGGATTTTAATGTACGTGCGCTTACATCATCAGAGTAGGGTGCTGGAAGGATGTCACACAGACTGCGAACGGTGATCGTCCGGCCGCCGCCCAACGCAAGGTCGTAATTCGCTCCGATAGCCATTGACTGGATGCGAGCTGTATGCTTGAAGATAGTCCCAAATTGCTTGTGGGTCGTAGTGTCCCAGAACGAGATCCATGAGTTTGCGGAAGCTACGATGAATGCGCCATTGTTCGCTAGAGCGATGCACCTGGGCTCGTCGTTGCTGTGGATGGACCATCGAGAGCGCGCCGTCCCTTTGGACACATCAATACAGCTGATGATACCGTCGTGAGATAAGGCAAAGAGCTGCTTGCTATCGCCAACCCAAGCGAGGGATTGGTTCCACAATGAAGAAACTTGGACTGCGACGTCGACGAGGATGCGACCGTTCTCAGAGTCGTAGACGCGAACGGAGTTGCATTCCCACGTCGCAGTTGCGATGTGGTGCCCGTCAGGTGAGAATTTGACTGCAGAAACGGAGCCATTGTGTTGCAGGTAGTTGAGCGGTCGCTCAGGGTTGCGAGTCGAGAACGACCAGACACGGGCAGTCGAGTCAGCCGACCCAGTCGTAATCTTCGTCCCATCCGGAGAGAAATCCACCGCATATACCGACTTGTCGTGTCCTCTGAACGCGACCACTTTCTCGTAACTCTCCGTATTCCATACTGTCACCAGACCAGCCGTCGTCCCACTCACGACCCACTTTCCGTCTTGCGACACTGCGATGTTGCAGACAGTAGCTCCCACATCTATCGGCGTTCCCACCTCCTTGCCATCCTCCGCTCGCCAACGTCGAACCCTTCTTTCGTCACCACCGCTCATGATGTGCTTACAATCAAGGAGGAAGGCGACTGAAAATATATCATCTCGACCATCGATTTCGATCCGTGTCGCTTGCTGTTTGTGACTGCCAGTGGTGCTGGAGGAGCTGCTTACAACCGACCCTTGGGTCTCCGTCAGTATCGCACTCTCAAATGTCTCGCTTATGTACTCACCTCTCCTTGTACGCCTGCTTCCTCTTGGAAGAATGCTTGCCATTGCTTGACCAGGTATCAGAGCGATTGAAAAAAGAGGATGTGCGCTCGTTTACTTGCGGTACGCTACTATCAGCTAGATATACGTATCTTCTCACCGGTATATATAGCCCACACACCTAAGTATAATCATCTATGGGTGCATGCTCTCACCCCGTTACAGACCCCACCCACCCTTCTTATTTTATCATTGTGGTGCTGACCTGAGGTTTGTTTATTCTATGATCCCCTGACAGGTCCATTTCGGTGCGCGTAGGAAAATAAAAACATTTTGTCAGCTTGGATGAAATTTTGGGAAGTGAAATTTTTTGACAATATGCGCAGTGCACATTAATGAAGACATGAAAATGACTCGTTCCACCAGGTTAGTTCGCCAGCGTCAAAACATCTGTTTCTGCAGCAAAAGCACCGCAACGCTTGACAGTACGTCCCCCCTGCTCTTGAGCGGCGCCGCCTGGAAATCAGATCGACAAGGTATACGAACCAAGCTTGATGAATCTTCACAGCTTCTCTCGGCCGGGGTGCAACATTCAAGGTCAGAATCAGTATCACGATGGGACGTCGTGCGTCCCACTGCTGCCAGTGCGCACAGCCGTGTGACAGCCAATACATGAGTGGAAGCAAGGACAAGCTGTCTGTCTGCTATACTGCACCAGAGACAGAACAGCTATGCAACGTACTGAATAATTGTGTGTAGTTGTGGTGAACTGTGTCAAAGTCCACAGGCAAATATTACGCCATGTAACGGATATTCAAAAGGGACGAAAAACTGTGGTTGGTGCAGGTATCGAATCATCGCCAAGTAAAACTCTCATCAACCCCTGACAATGACACGGTGTGGGAGCCGTACTCGACCTGTCCTGATAGTGGCACGTGTGTGGCCACTGCGTCACATCTGCCGGGACTCGATTTGTGCCGTGACCATCCCGTGCACATGGAATCCCCCAGGGACCGTCTAGCCTAGGCTCGCAGTCAAGCGAGGTACATTGTGAGCATCACAACTTACCTTCTAAGTCACGACAACAGCTCCCTTAAACGCCTGCCCCTTATTCGCAGCCACCTTGTCCCATGACTCGGCGGTTCGGAAACGGCGTCATTCATCGCTTCCTGTTTGTTCACGCCGAATCGGAGTTAGGGTCCGGCGTCAAAGTCAGGGGAGGGCCGCATGGGTGTTCGTCGTTGAGAAGTGACATTTGAATTGCCTGCAAGTGTCCAGGTTCTGACTTGATATCAAGTAAATATGCGGATGATCTCGAGCTGCTGTGTAAAGGGACAAGTATGTCAGTCGATGGGGCGTTGGCCGAGGTACTGAACTCAATGGCGACTCTGAGCGGTGAGAGTGCTCAAGTGCTCAAGTCTGTTCCGGGAAAAGCTCCTTGGGAATACTGCATCAATGACCAACACGATTGACACTGCCTCTGCAAGTTTTTTTCAGCCGCTCCTTGTCATGCTCGCGCTCTCCTCTTGGAGAACGGGGTACAACATCGATGGATCAATGAGTTCCCCGAACATGAGGACATAGGCGAGTTCAGCTCACCTCGCCGTCATGCGAAAGGGATTGACCAAGCATACTTCCAGTTCGTCTCCCACACGTTTCTTAGTTCGAGTGTCTTCTTCCATTTGCTCTTGTTCTTGCCCGTCTTCGATCAAATGCCCGTCCAAGAATGAGAAGAGCCCAGAAAGGCGATTATGCAAGTGCAGTGGGATCGACGTAAGAGCTTGTCTCGTAGTCTCGTTGGGGAGATCCCCTGAACTGACAGGCGGCTCGCTTGTCGCATGAAAGGGACCCGGTGTGCGATGAAAAGGGGGAGAACATATCGGAGTCGCCATCCCCATCGAGTGGGCCCCAGTTCGGCGTCACCGTCCATAATCAGATCCTCGGAAGAAAGGGCAGGATAAACAAGGCACTTGATTCATGGATACATGAGCACCAGATTCTTCAGGCTAGCTAAGTCCACCGTCGTCTTGATCTCGACGTTCCCGAGTGCGGTTGTCACGGCGTGATAAACACGCCGAGAAATCACCGCTCGAGACCAACAAACCTCTAGCGAAAAGATGACGCAAGATAAGCTGAAGCGGTGGCTGGCAAGCGGCGGCGATGGGAGTAAGGACGAGTCGATCGTATAGCATCACAGCCGAGTTGGGATATGAGGATGTTCCTTCCCAAGTATGGGAGAACGTGTGGTACCGGAAGAATTGCTGAACGGTCTGCGTGATGTGAGAGTCATCAAGCCCTATCGTCATGGACGAAAACGAGCTCCTGAAAATTTTAATCAGCCTCAACTTCAGTCATACGCTCGTGCTCGCCACAAAGACGACCACTGTTCCCGTTCCCATCAGGACGAGCGAAACGTCGGGCCGCTTAGTCCGCTCAGGAGAATTGCAAGACCATCGTTGTCAATTTCAATCGCTTTGCTTTCAGACTCATAAATGTTGCTAGTAGAAGATGATGCGCTCGTTCAAATCAACTCAGGTTGGAAAATGAGTCATTTACTATCTAATGGACGGGGACATAAATGAGAGCGTGTCAGGGTAGTGCAAGCATTCTCAAAGGGACTCGGTGGTATGATTGAGGGCCATGGGCGACGCCGGCTGTACGCTGGATATAGACCCGATCTGCGCGTGTCGTAGTGTCCCAGAACGAGACCTATGAATTAGCGGAAGCTGCGATGCACCTTGGCTCGTCGTTGCTGTGGATGGGCCATCGAGAGCGCGTTGTCCCTTCGGACACGCCGAGGCAGTTGATGTTGCCGTCGTCAGACAAGACAGAAAAGTTGGTTGCCATCTCTGGCCAGTCCAAGCGAGATATTGGTCAGGGGCTTGATTACCTTTTTTGGCCATGTCTTAAAGTTCAACTGATACGGTTGCATTTGCAGGACACCAATTTTCACTATCCTTCAATCCCTGTAAAACCGACCCGACATGGACTCGGTAGTACTCGAGACGAGCTTGGGTGACATCCAAATCGAGCTCTATTGGGATCACGCCCCCAAGGTAACTCTTGAATCAGTTTGGTCGGTGCTTGGACTCGACCTCACTCCCCCGAGTCCCACAGACGTGCAAGAACTTTGCAGAGCTCGCCAAAAAAGGATACTATAATGGTGTGGTATTCCACCGAATCATTGCCGTGCGTGTTTTCCAAGCTCTGGTTGTGTTTGAACGTGCTGGATAGGCGTACGTGTTGCGCAGGACTTTATGATTCAGGGAGGCGATCCGACGGGGACGGGTCGTGGTGGTACGAGTATATACGGGCAGCGATTGTACGTCTTTCCCTTCATCCTCTCCTCCTCTTCCTCTTTCTCAACTCGAACGCCAAACACGGACGTTCACCACGTCTGCTTCCATTTTTCGCAGCGAAGACGAAATTCATCCTGAACTCCGGTTCACCGGTGCAGGCATACTGGCGATGGCCAATTCGGGTCCAAACACCAACGGTACGTGACGATCCACCGCACCGATGTCTTCCCTTCCCTTCCTTTTCCTTCGGTATTGTTTGCATATTCCCCTCACGCGCGCGGCATTAGGCTCTCAATTCTTCATCACCCTCGCTCCGACACCCTATCTCGATAACAAGCACACTATCTTTGGTCGCGTCAGCTCAGGAATGCGCGTCGTACAACGATTGGGCGCAGTCGCGGTGGACGCTCAAGATAGGTAAGCCTGTTGGCCGATTCATGATGTATGGCATGGCTGGATTGGATATATCACGCGTGACGCATGGCATCCATCGTGTACTGAACCTTGAACGTTTCGCCTAGGCCAAAAGAAGACGTCAAGATTCATAAAGCACGGACGATCTGACCTCGAGCGTTGTCGGGGCGACGCCATTGAAGAATATGAGGGGGAACCCATTTTTGCGAGCGTCGCGGTGCATTTGCTGCAAACAAAAGGTCGACGTGGCGTTGGCGAACTGACATAGTAGGACGATGAGTCATGTTCAGGTCTTCAGTGTTTCAATGGGCACATTATCGAGGAAGAAATCAACAAAATATACTTCCTGGAACCTGCAAAACGTCCCCATATTCCCACGTGTACCCGGAATGAAGTCCGGGAACCAAGGCATAAAGAGGAAGTATGATATTTTTCGTCTCCTTCTCGCCATCAACAACTCTTAGGTCACCACCACAATGACGACAATAGGAAAGGTGATCGCCCTCGACTGGCCAGCGGCCGCTCGGCCCCTTGAAACACATCGGCAGCGTATGTAGTGAAATTTTCACCCAACGGACGCCTCGTCGCCGGCGATGGCGAAGAAATGCATTCAGACCTACGACAGCCAGAATGGCTGCCTCCTCGCCAAAGTTCCAATCAAAGTCAGCTCGTACACTATTGGAAGAGTTGAACGAAAATCGTTCCAACATATTGCTGATCGATGGCTAGTCACTTGCAGGTGTGTAGTGCTGTATTACAGATAATACCCTTCTCTCTCTTAAGTGCTACATAGCAGAACGACCTTTGTGAATCTCGCTTGTCGTGTGGGCTCGAGTCTGAATATTTGAATCGAAAAGTTTGGTCGTGCAGCAACTTTCCACTCCGTCGTAACCCGGAAAACAGGATGTCACCGATTTTAAGTAAGACGCTCGAAAGACTGGATCAAGTCTTTGCGGTGCCCGCACACGTCCATGCTGCATATGGATTTCGTCAGATTCCATACGGGATCAAAAATTTATATCGTTCCAGAATCCTGTACCGGAGGTGCTACTGTATATCTCGCCGAGTCGGAGCAGTAGCGTTCAAGTTGATGAAAAGGGTAAGAAAGACATTCGGAACGACGTAGGGATGGCATGTGGAAGTGGATTGTTTCATCTGAGTTGACGCCGCGCGCGCGCGTCGTGTTTGCATACCTTTAATTTGTGCTTTTGCGTGTACGATTCCGTTTTTCGCATTTATGTTTAAGTTTATTGCAGTGAGATTAGGATAATACGAATCGTTACGAATCTTGATTACAGTAATATTGTTCCATTAAGCTCGGCGATTGTGGGTGCCGGTCCATTTGATGGCAAGCCAGGTTACCCTGAGTAAACGTGTGATGCGGCAATCAGTACGCGAGGTGCTCGTGACGTCAGCTGGTAGCTGAAACCGCTCACGCCTACTCGGCCAAAACAAAGACTGAACAAAGTCGGAGACCCGTACTTGGCGAGAATTGCGACAATACAACAAATCACAGGTTCAAATTCAAAGCGATGATCTTGGTAGAGTTCGAATGGCGAGTTGATGAGGATTCAGACCGAGGCCGGCCCGGATCGGGTAAAAGTCCGGCGAATCAAGTACCGGTGGTCGCATGTTCGAACGTCGTTCTGTGGCCAGGCGAACCGCGGAAATTGCAAAACTATACGTACCCGGGGCTCGCCAACCATACCAAACGTGGATAACCATGACTGATCACTTGGAAAAATAAGGCTATGTTTCTCTACAAGTTTCATGCTCATCACCCGGCAGGTCATTTATCTATCTTAGTCCAAGTACCGGGTGTTGCTCAATGAAAGCAGAAAAAGGCAGGGATAGGTAATGCAGGTGACGGAGAATTTCGAGTGGCGCTGATTCGCGACGCTGTCTTATTCAAGGTTCAACTTGAAGCTAATAGCCTAGCTCACCCAATAACTAGTACTCCTTGGCTCGTCGAAAGAGGGAACAAAGCAAATAAACGGTGTTCCATTATATCGTAAGACGACGACCGCTTCAGGCTCGAGCGGACAGTGGCGCTTATATGACGACGCCGCTTCAAGGCTTGCATTGCAGAACTCCTCATGGTGGCAGATTCAACTACTTTTTAGGCTGTGCGTTTGTTCAACTTTGAGCCCCATTAAAATTGACAAATTGATATTGACCCAAAGTTTGTGATCTCATACACCCAGGCGAGCAAACGTTACAAAATGCATTTTGTTTTACACTCGGATCAACAGAATCACTAAGTGGAAACTTGTGCCTTCCGACGGACTGAATGCTACTACAGTATATAATTAAGTATACAAGCTCTTTGCTTTACACTCGGTTCAACAGAATCAGTAAGCGAAAACGTCACGAACAGTCTTCGCGAATGTGTACGAAAAGCCCTCGAATCGTTTTACGTAGGTGGAATGCAATCAGACAGGTGAATCTACATTCTGCCGAGGTTCTGCAGTATATAAAGTGGCCCTTGTAACACTCTCCAGTACGTGCTTTCACTGTCAGTCGCACTTCACCTGATTCCCGCCATGTCTCTCTCTGTTCCCATTCCGGATGGTATATACCAGATTTTCAATGTTGGTTACTCTACCCAGGCTGCTCAATTGTACAGTGGATCAACCGGCGACATTGTGGGTTGGCAAAACGATAATGAGAATAGCTCGAGTACCCAGGTATACCAATACTCTTATCCGTTTAATTTCACTTCTGACGATTATGTATGGAATCTGTTTTGCTCGGTTGTTAGTGGCAAGTAACAAATATCGTTAACACGGGAGTCGTAGGACAGGTCACTTTCCTCAACCAAGAAGATGCGACATATGCACAGGTCTCACAGCCTGCGTACCCCGTGAGTTATTGCATCTCGTGTTTGTTACCATACTGATCTGAGCTCTTGCCAGGGCACGCCCGTCGTTGGGAATCCTACCTCCACGGTCGACTGGGCTGTGGTTGTTCCGCCTAATTTGGGCGGAAGTGAGCAATACTTGTTAGTACACATTCCACTTCAGCTATCATACTGCCCAACCCAGCATTCATTTGATGCCTTCTGTGGGTTTCAGCATATCCTTGGTTGATACCCCCTCCTACGTGTGGACTCTTGCGAATGAAAATGACGGTACTCCCGTGAGTGTATACTATAGACTTTTTCTAAAAAAAGTCTATGTTGCAAGGATCCTTTGTGCTAACTATTGTCTCGTGGCCATCGTGGTTCACAGATTACATTGGGGGAGGCCACTGGCGAACCTCAGGAAAATCAGCTGTGGGCCTTCTTGCCAGTCAATCAAGGCAACTAGTAGATACTACGTGTACTCGACGATGGTTTGCCGAGGTTCAAGTTTCCATTCATGCAGTCTGTGGATTTTACGTGTTCTTGTTTTATCCGAGTCCGCGGTCAAAGATATGCATCCCGTGTCTACCATCACTTGAGGATTATCAATACAACAGTTATATCGTGAGATCGACCAACTGGCGACGAAAAGGCATCACTCGATTCGGAAACAAGATTTGCCAAGTCCACACTGGGTACTATCACTGGCAGGGGTGTGAGATGCAGGTAATTCAATGACGAAGCCCCTGATCAGCTCGTTCAAGTCCATCACGAATACGAATACGAGATGATTTGGTAAGTTCCATAGCAGTAAACCTATCAATACAAGGCACGTTTTCTCGAGGAGGCGAGCAATGGACAAATGATCCAGGTCTTGAGAATGGAGAATGAACCACAACTTGGACATCTTCCAAGAATTAATACCGATTCATGGCACGGATTCAAGTTAATTTAAGAGTGATCCACGTGCTCGACAGGTTCGGCGGAATAGGTGAATCTGAAATGATCAAGTTTGTATGTTCATGAGAGTGGGATTTCCGAGTCAGGGCAGGACATCCAAGAGCCGCGACTCGTACGTTGAATGGAGATGGAAACCGACTGGACCTCTTCGTATCATAAGGCCGGACTGAACTAATCAGAGGAAAGCCAGTGACAGGATTCAGATAATCATCATAGATCCATACACACAAGGTGTACCTGTCCACGTCACAAGGGACCGATACCCACCTCGATCCAAACCACGCGAGACACACCCACTCCAAACACCGCACGCTCACGCCGGGAACGACCCCAACGTAAACAACCTCTGCTTCTGCTTTCCCTTTCCCTTCCTTCCCTTCCCCCCCGTCGTCTCCGACCGTTCCTGAGCAGGTACGCCTCCCTGCATCAACGTCTGCGTCTCCCCGCCAACCTCAGCACCCGTCCCAACCATCACACCCCCAGCCACATGCTCATTCCCATTTCCATTCCAAGCGGACGTCGTAGGTGCCGCATCCCCAAAAATATACCTCAACGACGCATTCCCCCACACGGGCGGCGGTTTCGCACGTGGATGTGCGTTCGGCAGCTCCGGGAAGGCAGTCGCAGACAACGTCGGTGGCTGACCCACCGCGGGCCCCTTTCCCTTTTTCTTGGGTGATATCGCAGTGGGAGGCGGTGCGGGTACCGTGGCGAGGGCGGGGGCGGCGACGATGGTGGAAGAGCCGCTCGCGGAAGCGGACGAACTGGATACCCACGGCGTCTGGCGTTGTGGTTGGCGGAATCCGGGTGTCATGTTGATAGCAGTAGAAGGACCAGCCAACCGCGGGAATCGATCAACTTGCACTGTGCTCGACGACGCGGACGGGACTGCACTGGCGCCCGGGACATACCGCGAGGTCGAGGTCGACGCGCTGGCTGCTTGCGCAACGCGATCCCATACATGTCGTGAAGACTGTGAAGAGGACCGTGACGCTGTTGCATGCTTGGCGTTGAGAACGCGCCCGCTCGTGATCCCTGCATAACCTGACCCGACGGCCGTCGGAACGAGATCCGGAAACTGTTGACGTTGCTAAACAGACCATGGGCGTAAGTGATGTGAGAGATACGGGCAGTGCAACTGAAAGCTGACCTCGATCTTGAACGAGTTCCATGCGGCCAAGAGGTACCGTTTCTTTTCTTCTTCCTCCAAGAGATCAATAACGCCATTGATGATGCTGGCGGTATCATCTAGATTATGATCGAGGACGTTCCAGACCGTCGAGATCAAATCACGAGCGCTCGACTCGTTTGCCCGATATCCGCGCATCGCAGCTTTCACGGCGGTGGCCGCATTGTTCGGATTCGGTGCAACATTTTGTAACCGTGTGATAAAAGCAGCCTGTCGTCTAAGCGTCCCGGTATAAGCGTTCAGAAAAAAGATACCCCGAGAAAAGCACGTACTCGGCAACGAGAGGGTCGACGTCCTCTCTTATCGGACTTGCACGCCCACTCGGTACAGAGGGCTGCGTCGTCTGGGTAACTTCCGTGGTCAGGTATCCCCCAAATGCCTCCCGTCGCCTCCTGTTCAGTGCCTGTGCAATCTGAGGAGACGGCTCTTGCTCTCGCTCTCGATCCCCGCGGTCGCGCCGTCCCCTCCGACTGCTCCCGCCCGTATCATCAAATGCAAACTCGGCTTGGACTCGTCGCACGTCTTTTTTGTCTTTCGAGCTCATGTCCGCCCCGTGTACTTCTACCTGATGCGCCTTGAGATCGAGCTCCGAGTTGAACACGACAAATTTTTGAGCCTGACAGACGGCGTCGGTACACGCGAAATGCGCTTGCGAAAAGTGGCGCTCCTACGGGCGAGAGCGTCAAGCGACCGACGACGACACGCGATGTAAGGCAAGGCAAGGTAAAATCGACCTACAAGGGACGCGTAGTTTTGAAAGCTACCATCGAAACACGTCACCAAAACAAGGCAACGCGACGACAAGTCGGCACGTACTATTGATGTCGAACCTCGTTTCGTTTGCATAGAAAGCACTCCTCGTGCCGTTCGCGCATGTGCACAAACAGCTCGTCGTCGCTAAAAAAACACTCGCGACAAAACTCACACAATGGATGGATACCACCTTCGATGGGCTCCTTTGGAGGTTGTTTGCTCGGTTGATGCAGCATGAATGGCAAATGTAACGGAAGCACGTTGGGCGGATACAATGCATGCTCGTGTGCGAACACCTTTTTAGATCGGATACATAAATCACTTTTTTTTTTGCGAGCACCACACCAAAAATCAAAACCAAATGAGTTTTTAGGTGGAAAAAAAATGCCTACCAAAGCACCTTTCCATGTATAGCGCGGGCATGGAGTTTGAGATCACCCCATCCAGAAGCGGTGTATTCACATTCGGAATCGGGACAGTTGAATCGGAGGAGGATGAGGGTTTCTTCCATCATGTCTTCTGTCTCGAAGAAGATGGCGAGTTTGGCGTCTTTGTAGGGGATCGAGTCGGGCATGTAGGACGAAAAGTCGGCGTCGGGCGAGGTGGTGAATATAACCGTCGATTGTGGCTCCTGTCGCCATCGGCATCGACAGACGGACCGAACGTCGTCAACACGCGCATCCAGCGAGGGCAGAAATCGAGAACGAACAAACCCACCTTGCAAAACGTACACTCGAGCTTCTTGTACAACGCCCGCAACCGCAACGCACACACGTGGCACGTCCGATGGTTACATGCAGACAAGGAATAATACTTGACGGGTTCAGCGCATATCCAGCAGACCGCCGCTGTGGCGTCTTCGTCTTCGTTCGCAGCGATACCCGCGTTGGCGTTGTTGGCGGTGGAGGACTTGGAGGTCACGTTAGTGGACGGTTTCGTTCCTGGTGTATCTGTCGTAGGTCTGGGTTTATCGCCGCCACGCCGGGCGGCTTTGTTGGAGTTGGGCCCGTTGCGGTGATTACCGCGTCCCCGTCCGCGGTTGCCCCGTCGGGTACGATTTTCGGATTGGGTTGTTCGAATTTCGGTGGTCGTTGAGGCAGACATGGGTCTGTGGATGCAACGAGGCTTGTCACGACTCACTGGCTAAGACTGTAGAACGGGAAAGAGATGTGCCACGTGATCGAGGCGCTCGCAGCCTCGCACAAGTTCAACCCTGATGCAAATGGCAAGGAGAGAGGTACTTTGAGAGCGAACGAACGGACGCCATGTAAATTACACCGTACACGGCATGCATATCCAAGAAACAGACCCACACCCCCTGCAGTCCATCCATCTAAGTTATCACTCCACTCCACCCAAATCATGCAGCTCCCCGTCGTTCGTCCGCCGGGTACCATCAACATTCTCGTCCCTCGCACCACCATCACGCAACGGCGTCGACGCACCTCCTATTCCCAGCTCTCCTTCTAATCGCCCAGCCACACTTCGCGTCCGCGCAGGCGACGGTGACCCGCCCAATCCAACACCAAACCCGACCACCGAAGACGAGCGCAGCCCACCTATGGCGTACATCGTCGATAGCGTCCTCGGACGCGTCGGGCCCTCCATCGCACGTCCGAGACCGAGAGGCACAAAAGGCGAATGCGAGGGCGTGGGCATCGGGATGCGGAGGTTCAGTCCTGCCAGTGGCCCACGGTCGGGGCTCTCGTGTATGGAGGCTTGCGCGTGCAACTGCTTGAGCGACGCGGCATGGCGCAGGCGTGGCGATGTCATCACCGCACCAAATGTCTGCACTGGCGTCGGCGAGCGCGAAGGCGTCGCATTCGTCCCCAACAAACCAGCCGTCCAGGCTGTCCATCCCGCCCCCGCCCCAGCGTCCTTGCTACCATCGACAGCCTCACCACGCCGCTCCCCATCCTCCCCTTCCGACATCGCCAGTCCATGTACAGCCCGCTTCACAACCGCCACATCATGCTGCACATCCTCCAACTTCCTCCCAAACTTCTCCAACGCCTTCGCCACGCCTTCTTCTATCCCATCCACGAACTCTCTGGCGCTCGCCTCCACCTCAGCACGTTCGTTCGCGTCCACCAACGCGCCGGGCACGGATAGTACCGTTTCGAACCCACTCGCGGTGAGTTCCTCGTCAGTAACGCGGATCTCGAGTTCTACCCGCGCGTCCTCGGCGTAGTCGTCGATCCGCGCGAGCGCCGTCTCGAGGTGCTGACGGAGCTTCGGCTGGATGTGTGACGAAGGCGAAGAAGAGGCGAGGGTGCGCTTGAGTTCTTTGAGGGCAAGGGAGCAGTCGCGAAAGGCGCGTTGGAGGGTATCGTAGCGATGTTTCGTAGCCCCGAGTTCGGAGAGCAGTGTAGGCTGAGAATTGGATGGAGAAGGTAGAACCAGTGCACCATGAGATATGGCGGGCGTCGATGTGGATGTCAATGTCGAGGGAATAGGCGTATCATCCTCAGCGAGGACTTGCGCATTCTGAACTACGGGCATGGGGGTGGATATCGATGTAGAGGATATAGATGGGCCGTCCTCGCCGTGGACTTGCACATCCTGGTTAGTTTCTAAAGGGGATGAGACGGAGATATCGTTCGGCAATCCATGGATCGGCACCACCTCTGTTGTCGAGGGCTCTTCTGTGTGGGAGGGCTGGAGAGCCTGCGGAATATCTAGCATAGACACAGCTGGTGAATGGGGTTGAATAGCCTTGGGCTCCTCGTCAACGAGGAGCGTGAGCGTGGCCGAAGTTGAAATACTTTCTTGTACGGACGGTGAGGGTAAGGAATGTATGTCTGCCTCTACAATCATATGATCCGTTATTTTGGCAATTGGAGGAGAGATGGCTGCAGGGACTACGAAAGGATCATCCATTGATTCTTCTGGGGCACCGACCATCGACACGGGCGAGCCCACATCTTGGGGTGAAGACGATGACACAGGTGGTGCCTGGTGCTGGGGCTCTGCATTTCCGTTTGGTGTGAGCAATGGATGATCTGGTAATCCATCGCAGGAGGGCGATGAAAGGTCCTCGATCCTGGATGTGGGTTCATCCAGATGACCGTTTGGAAGAGAGAGCGCGCTTTTTCGGACAGCTTGTACACGTTTCTGTACTTCGTCTTGTAGTTCGTTCCTCAGGGCCACTACAGCCTCCCTTGCCAGTGTCATTCTCGCCAGCGAGCCCGACGTATGAGTTACGTCGGAAATTTGCACATCATCGTCTAAGGTTGATAAAAGAGACTCTGCGTCACTAATCACACGATGAAATGCCTCTTGAACAGCGTCCTCAGAAGAAACGTGCGGGGCGGGTGGTTGGGCTGAGCTGTAACATCGCGTATACAACTCCCTTGCCCTCCTGGCCCAGCGTCGCATGAATTCTGCAACGCCTTCTTCCCTCGAAAGCAAAGCAAGTCGCAGAGAAACTTCTCTCCGTCTTCCGTACGATTCACGTGCGAGATCTTCGCAGAGTTCGTCGAGGGCATCTTGGAGGCGTGCAGTGCGTGTACGCTCGGATGCAAGTTGGGATTCTGTAATAGACAGTTGGAGTTCGAGTGTGGCGATCGTCGAGGCATATCGCGCTTTGAGCGTTGTGATTTGTTGTTGTAGAGCATTGATAGAAGCTTGTGAGAAATTCCTAAAAGGATTCATGAGCAGACGTGGGGGCGTGGGCGGTAGCAACAAACATGTAACGAGCGACCATCTTGGCTGCGGTCTGATCTTCTAGGTTAAGTTTATCGAGTTCCGTCTGAGTTTGTGAGAGCAATGTGCGGTCATGGGAGGTAGTAACGCGTTCTGCGTCCAAGGTCATCTGGAGATCTGATACTTTGGCGTTGAGCTCCGCGATAGTGACGTGAAGCTGTTCTGACTCTGTGGAGAACGCTGTTAGCATTCTGTGAAGAGTGGACTTGCCGTCTTGGAGGTTGTCGACGAGAGTGATTGTGGAAGCGGATCCGTCCGAGATGGAAGGGGTATTATTGACGGACCTGCGGCCCTCGAGATTGCGGACGAGGTCTGCATACTCTTGTACGACGAGGTCGACCATCTTGCGCTCTTCTTCTGAAGCGTAGGCCCGAAATTTGAGCTCGCGTTCGCGTGCTTTGCTGGCCTCTTCGCGAGCGCGCATGCGGGCAGCGAGTTCGTAAGCGCCATCGGTGGTATGTCTCGCTCTGACAAGCTCGCTACGTGCGTCTATCAGTTCTGAGGTGCGCTCGAGGAGAGTGTTCTCTGTGAGGGCGATCTTGTCGGAGACGCGTCGGAGGGCGAGGGAGAGTTCGTGTACCTGCGCCTCGGCAGGGTGGGGTGGTACATCGGGGTGTGCGCGGAGGATTCCGAGCTCTTGGGTGAAACGGGCATGCTCCTGTTCGAGAGTCGCGGTGTAGTCGTGGAGAGACGAATAATCGAGCGAGTGACGCTGCAGCTTGATGGCTGCCGCGTGCGCTTCATGCTAATTTGGAAGATCGACGAGTCTGTCGTGTTCGGAGCAGTAAATACACACCTGGAAACGAGCTGCGGTCTGGCGGAGACTTGTGAGCTCGAGGAGGAGGGGGTGGTCGTCGCTGCCAGTACTCATGAAGGAGAGAAGACGTGTCGAAGGACGTGTACTGATTAGGCAAGTGACAAGCTAAGGTTAGGGTTGTGCCAAACTGATGCAAACAAGATAATTGACTTGAACGCAACGCACGCTGTGCGGTATAAAAATTTTGATTGCTCGTGTGCGGGCTAGTTGTCGTCCTCGCCGTCTTCCTCGTCGACCAGCACCCTTTCCTCGTCGTTCCGCACCGCGACCATGGCAGCACCACAGCCCACATACGCACATCCCGATCCCG